>JWZX01002148.1:0-14216 GCA_001275005.1 Chrysochromulina tobinii | reverse complement strand
GCGCATGGACCCATCAGAAATCCCAGGGATTGACATACGAAAACAGGGAGTTTTCTGCCCAAATGAACCCCACCCCGGTTTACCGCGACGGATGAACCGGACGGGAACTGTTACCGGTATGGGTAAAATGACACCGGGGGAGCCGGGACACACACGGGACACACACGTTACCTGTTGATGGGTTTGGATGGTTGTGAGGTTCGTCTGTGTGATCCGTGTGCCCATGTGCGCCCGAGTATCCCGTGTGTGTTCAGTTCAGTTCAGTTACTACATAAACAATTTACAACCTAACGGAAGCCTATCGAATGTGCTCTCGAGGCTAGCAGAGGCTAACTGAACTGAACTGAACTGTACTGAACTGAACTGAACCGTGTGTGTCCCGGCTCCCCCGGTGTCTTTTTACCGGTATAGGGTTTGGGGTCGGGTCGAGGGTGAGAGTGGGCGACGGAACATGCCCAGGAAGAACGTCGTGGCGGAGCAGACGGATGCCGATCTCATCGATGCGGCCATTGCTGCAAACACGAAGGCCGAAATGAGTGACAATTGCGACGAGTCGCCAGCTGCGCTGCTTCTATCAGCAATTCGTGCTCACGGCACCGCGGGGTCCAACTTGGAATTTGGCGTGCGTGAGCAGCTGCGGTTTTTTGCCGAGAATCATGGCGAAGGCAGGCAGGATGACACAGTGCCCTTGCCACCGCCGCCGCCGCCGCCAACTGCGCTCCAGCCGAGCCCAAATGACGGCAGCGGCAAAGCCGATGTTGGCGCAAAGGAGGCCGATGAGGACGGGGAGGATGGGCGCAGGTCTGCAGCCTCGAAGAGGAAGCCGCGAGGAGACACGCCGCTGCACGCGGCGTGCTGCGGCGGGCATCCAGGCGTTGTCAAGCAGCTCATCGAGTCGGGAGCGAACATCAACTCCTGGTCGAACAGCGATGGCAACTCGCCTGCGATGCGCGCGATCGAAGGTGGCAATGGCAAGACTGTCGAGCGCCAGCTGCAGTGCGTGAGGCTTCTGGTCGAGGCAGGGTGCGACATGCAGCAGGCCAACTATGCGGGACACACGTTGCTCCACGTGGCGCTCGAGTACAAGGCGGATGCGATCTGCGACTACCTCATCAAAATGGGCGCCAAGGGATGTGTGATCCAGGGCCGAAAGTGCCGAAAGTGTGAGATGGGAATCAAGCTGCGGAGTCGCGCGATCGCGAAGCTGCAGCAGCAGCCGGCGACCTCATCCAAGGAGGACACGGCCATGGTCCTCGAGGAGGAATTTGGGGGCGACGACGGCGACTTCGAGAAAGCCTTGGAGAGTGCCAAATTGGACATTGGATCTCGATCGTCCGAGATGAGGCGGGAGAGTGGCATGCGATAGGCGGGCTTGAGGGGAGGGATGGCTGTGGGGTCTCTCTCTCAGAACGGCAGTGCCTGCGTAGCTCTGGGGCGCGAGCGGCCGGGCGGGGCGGCGTGGGTCTCGCCATAGCGCTCGCCATAGCGCTCGACCACTCGGCGCGCTCCGCGCGGCGGCGCTCGTAGGCTTAACTCGCGCCCCCGCGCCCCCGGCCGCCGGGCGCTCGCGGCGTCAGGAGATTGTCAGGAGATCGAATACCGAGCACGCGTCGTGCACGGGCGCTGTGTGTTTTGTGGACAGAAACACTCAAAACACGCCTCACCGCGTGAGCCGGTGTTCCCCAGTATAGCCCGCAGTCGACCTCGCGCGCACTTCCCGACTTGCCGATATATCTCAACTACTTTAGCACGTGCTCGACTAGCTCACAGTTCTTCATCTGCAGGCCGAGGAGCTTATCGAAGACCCCACTGTGCCCGACGACGACGACGCGCTCGTCGGGCAGCGCCTTGAGCCACGCGGCCAACGGCTGGATGCGCTCGGTCACCTCGACCGGATTAATGTAAGCGGGAGGACATCGGCCGCCCGACGGCTCCGTCGGCTCGATGGCCTCACCTAGCACCCAGTTTGTGTGCTCGCCCTCCTCCCGTATGAGCGAGAGGTCCCAGGAGGCGTCATTCAGGAATGAGAACGTCTCCTTCATCTGCTTCACGCTGTGGCCACGCTGGGGGGCGGCCAACTTAAGGTCTGCCGTCTCAACGGCTTCAGGCGTGACGACGAAGCGCTTGGCAACATCGCTGAAGGCGATGTGCGAAGTCTCGATGGCGCGGAAGAGCGGTGTCGTCACGCACAGGTCGAAGGAAGCGCCACTCGCCTTGAGCTGCGTTGCCAGCCCAGCTGCCTGTTCCTTGCCCATGTCGGTCAGCCGAGGGTTGAGGATGGATCGACCCTCGGCCAGGACGGCGTCATTGGCCTCCGCTTTACCCTTGACGATTAACGGGTTGTGCTCGGCTTCGCCATGGCGCACGAAGAAGAGCTGGGCAGGCATCCGCCGCGCTCGCGTGTTACTTGTACCATGGTACTCAATACGGTAAAAAGACACCGGGGGGAGCCGGTAAAAAACACCGGGGGGAGCCGGGACACACAAGGGCACACGGACACACAGACGAACCTCACAACCATCCCAACCCACGAACGCACCCGAGCGACCGCGAGACGACCGAATCAGCGGCCGACTCAACGGCCGGTCGGCCGCAGCCCCGGAGCCGACCGCTCCCCGCGGCCGGCTCGGAGGCCGCCCCCTGCGAACCCGACCCAGCCGCCCCCCGCTCCAGAGCCGGTAGACCGTAGAAACACATTTAGACACACATTCACATTCACGCACATTCATTCTCACCACATGGCGGGTGCCACACGGGGGCGGTTTAGAAGGGCGACATGCCCAGGGTGAGCTTGAAGCTCATGGCGGGAGCGGCGAGGAGTATGGTAGTTGCGTCCGCGAGAAGTCTCCGAGAAGTACGACGGCTCACGGCTGCCGAGATAGCCGCGCGATGGACCGATGGTGTGCAAGGAAGGGGTTCGGGGGGGAGGACCGCAAAAGGCCATACCGGGGGTTTTGCTACCGAAGAGCACTCGAATTCTACACCTAGATGGTTTTTTCACCTCGATCAACACTGTGTATCGACGCGCTGCGGCGCGAGGGGGAGGTACCGGTAGATTGGGTAGAAACCGCCGGAGACATTTTGGAGCGCCTCTCTGCGCGTGCGTGCTGATTCTTCCAAGACTGACGCTCATTCGTCTAAGAGCTCTGATCTCATGGAGCAGGACACCCAGCCAGTATACGTCCGCAGCGGCCCGGGCCGATATAGAGCAATGATGCCCCAGACCATTAACGGCAAGAGCGAGGCCAACATCAAGCTCCAGACGAACCAAATCCCGAGGGCGCCCGCATGCCAAGAGTCCAGCCGGAGCACCGCGGCTTCATCAAGTCGGCCACGCAGCAGCCAAGAGTCCAACCGCAGCTCCGCGGCCCCATCGAATCGGACAGCTGCTGCAGCAGCCCGAGCCCCTTCCAACCGCAGCAGCAGCCAGAGCATTTCCGCACAGGCTCAATCGTCACGACGGCGGACGCCCAGCAGCCCGGCACTGGCACCGGCACCGGCACCGGCACCGGCACCGGCAGTCGTGGGCAAGCCGATCAGTATCACTTGCGTGAGCGGCTTCGACGATCTGCTAGACTTACCCTCGTTTGGGCAGACATCGAGGATCTGGGACAAACAATTGGCTTTGGAAGAGGCGAAGCACCATGATTTCGAACGGGATGAGGCGTTGCGGCGCAGGCTCAACGACACGCGATGCGCGGCTCTCCAGGAGGCAGAGAATATTGATTCGTTTCGCCGCACCGCCTTGGAGGCGGCTTGGAGAGGACGTAAAGCGCCCATTCCCGAGATGGCTTGGCTTGGGAACAAGCTTCCGGAGAGGAGGACAGTGGAAGTGGTCGATGTTGTCGTTGTCCCGAGTACCGAGTACCTCGGCTATGGCCATCTGTTCGGCCAACGGACCAAGCTACCGCCTGATTCGCCGCTGACGCAAGTGATAGCAAGTCGCTCGCAATCGCCACCGCGGGTCAAGGATCCCATTGTGCAGCTGCTTCGGCCGTTGGTAGACGCGCCCGACAACCAAATCTTCCGAGCTACTGGAACTCTTAAGCTGCGGGAAACGCACGAACTTGAAAGCGACCGCATGCCTATCGGCACGCTGCCGGCAGGCACCTGGGTCAAAGTCGTGTCGAGGTGCAGGCTCGAGAATGGCGTTGAGCGTGCTGCAGTCGCGCGCGTGGGCGTGCACGAGGGGGCCCTGGGATGGATCACCGTCTCAAGGGACGACAGGCCGCCACGCAGGGCCGTTACCAAGATCCAGGTGAACCCAGCTGTGGAAAGGGAAAAGGTGGGACCGCCATCCGCGGCTGAGACTGGGATTCCCACTGCAGCGTCGAGCCCTGCACCACCTTCAAGCCCATCAAAACTGCACGATGAATCGCGTGGTCAGGGCGTCACTCCTTTGAAGGCGGCGGCCGAAGCCGAGCCGCCACAGGCAACAAAGGGCAAGGTAGAGAAGCAGGTAGAGAAGGTAGAGAAAAAGAAGGCATCGCTGACCAAGGCAGAGAAGAAGGCTGCGAACCTTGCTGCCGGCCAGCTCATCCCGTCGAAAGAACTCGGCCAGGCCATCGCGCAGCTGCAAAAGGATCTTGCGGTCGAGCAAGCGAAGTTCGATGACAAACTGAAGCCTCTGACGGTCTTGCTGGGTGAGCTCATGATGAAGAAGCAGATCAAGATTTCGGATATGGTGACACAATGGGCTAAGAAGGGCGGAGTCGGGATCTCCAAGCATGAGTTCCGCGTGCATGTGCGCAAGCTCATGGAGCACGCCGACTCCAAGGATGTTGACGCGTTATTTGTTCGTTTTGATGAAGACGGCGGCGGTTCGCTTGACGTCGCGGAGCTCAAAATGGCGCTACAGGCGCTCAAGGATGCCGCGCTCGAGAATGCACACAACGAAGCAGACAGGCGCAAGCTGATGCAGCGGGTTGAGGACCGACTCGAGATGACCAAAACGGTGCTCAAGAAGACAACTGCGTTCGAGGAGGCGGACGCGAGGTTCGAAGCGCTTCGGAATAACAAGTCCCTCGGCGCACGGGTCGGTGTGTATCTTCAGGCGCGTAACCTTAAAGTGGGCGACGTGCTCTCGTCGTGGGACAAGGACGGGTCGGGCGAGGTGGACAAGTTGGAGTTCAAAGAGCAAGTCCTTGCCATGCTTGGAAAGGGTTCAGCCACGGACACGGAGATCTTCGAGTTGTTCGATAGTCTCGACCTGGACGGCAGCGGCATGATGGACATCAAGGAAGTCGGCGAAGCCCTCAAGGCGCTTCAGAATTCTGCAGCCGAAGCGGACCAGGAGATCGCGCAGCTGAAAAAGGTTACGGCCGAGCTGTGGAAGACAGCTAAGGCGGCGCCGGTCGAGCTGAGGAAGGTGCAGAAGCTGGACGAGGCTGAGGCGACAGAGATAAAGGCCCAGATTGAGGAGGATCGGCGAGCTCGCCTAGAAGTCGAAAGGCAAGCGGCGCTCAAAAAGGCGGAAGCACGGGCCATGATAATGCAGGCGGAAGTGGCTAAGAAGAAGGAGTTCGAGGAAAAGATCAAAGCGCGCCGCGAGGCACAGAAGGCGATCCTTGATGCGGAGCTGAAGGCCTTCGCGAGAGCACAAACCGAGTCGGAGACGAAAACAGATACAGCCGATGGTGTCGGATGACACGGACGCCTGCGATCTAGGCGCAGTCGTGGTGGTGGAGCACAGCGAGTTTCCTCACAGGGAAGTGGTGTTTAGAGATAGCACACGGCAATGTGAGAATAGGTGTAAAGAGCACACGTACCACTAACGTGCGCGGTCATTTGCCTTCGGACTTGATTCACACCGGCACGAACCGTGATATCCGCGAACTTGAATTCACACATACAGATCATACACCAGGACACCGTACGACCCTGAGTCCTAATTACAAAATTACTCAATATAACAGGTTGTGCCGCAGTTACGTACGCATAATTCTTAATTGATCGAATACAACCGAGTAACCCGCGAGAGCCAGAGCGCTGAGGAGCGGCGAGACTAACAGCCGATTATAAACCGAGAGCCGATGACTTTGACTCTAGTTGACTTACCGTTTTACCGCGTTCTGTAATCTGAATATTGGTGTCTTAGACCTGGTGCGCGCGTGGGAGTGTGAATCCCCCCACCCCCCACCAAATTGGCTATCACAATCCCGCCAGGTTCCAGTACAGTATAGGGCTGCGAAGTGCGATGCACGCCAGCAATTGCCAGACCAGCGACCAGAACACCATGTGTAAGGGAGAGAGCGAGAGACCGACCTCACTATGGCATAGCGAAATTGAGCAGCCCGAGAGAATGATTACTCAGTACTTATGGTGACCGAGGGGTGCGGAGCCGTCCTTTGCGAGGTTTTTGGGTAGTGTGAACTGTGGTGTGAACCTGTCGCGCATCCTCATCAATTCAAAAAGAACATGGTCGACACTCAGTTGCCAAAGTGCAAATACTATCGCACGAAGACGCTCGGCAACGGTGCTTACGGCTCGGTTGTCATCGCATACGACGATGAAGGCAAGGAATATGCTGTCAAGACCTTTTGGGATGAGGGCGGCGAAGAGGACGGCTGGTGGGACGACGACGGCGAGTGGCACGCCGCAGAGAACACAAACGGCATGGACTGTGGACTGCTGCGCGAGATCGTCATGCTGCGGCTGCTCAACGGCGCGCACCCGAATCTCATGAGCCTCGTGGACGTCAGCGAGCTCGACGGAAGGTTTGCGATGGTGATGCCTGCTGCAGCCGGCGGCTCGCTATCCAAAGCGCTCGAAAAGAAGACTCTTTCCAACAAGGACAAGCTGCGCGTCGCGGCCAAGTCGCTGAACGCACTCGCCTTCCTGCATGAGCATGGCATCATCCATCGTGACCTCAAGCCCGACAACATCCTACTCGACGCCGCGGGCGATCCGATCATCGCCGACTTTTCTCTGGCCAAGGTGATAGGCGCAGGCGCCATCGAGGCGGTCGTCGCGGAAGAGTGCAAGAGCAAGGGGCGAAAGCGCCGGCGCGCGGAGGCGAAGGCGTCCGAGGAGGCCGCAGGTGCCGAGGGTCCCGCACTCACCGAATCGATGGGCACGCCCACGTACACGGCCCCCGAGATCGTCAACGGCGAGGCCTATGATTGCAAGGCTGACGTCTTCTCGATGGGTGTAGTGCTGTACGAAATGTTCAACGGCGAGGGGCTGACCGCGTGGAAGAACAAGCACGCGCTGCAGCAGGTCGAGGCCATACGTGCCAAGCTGAGCGACAAACCCATCCCGGCCATGCTCAAGGCCATGCTCGAGTCTGACCCACAACAGCGGCCGACAGCAGCCGAGGCCCTCGCCATGCTGCCCGGGCTCGAGAAGCTCGGGCCGATGCCCACGCCCGGCGCGCTGCTGCTGCCGCCAGCGCCCGCGCCCGGCGTGGCGAACGCCGCCGCGCTCGCGGAGGTGGACGCGGCGACGCACAATAGACCTTCCAAGCGTGCGAAGCGCGGCGGCGGCGGTGCCGAGGAGCCTTTGCCCGGTCCGGCGAAGCTTGCCAAGCAGCTAGGCGCGAGGAGCGCACAGACGGCGCTCGACGCGGAGCATCTGTATCGGCGCTCGACGGTCGCGCAGGCGCGTGGCGTCGAGGGCGTCGCCGCGTGCGCCCTCATCTCGTGCAAGATCAATGAGGTCGAGACCTTTGGGCCTGATGATGTGCACGCGTTGCCCGCACTCAAGCACGTCGAGTACGACGCGAGCTCGTATGCAGCGCTGGAGAAGGAGGTGCTCGAGGAGGTGGGGTATGTCACCATCAGCGCTACGGCGGCAGCGAGCAGCGGCAGCGACTGACAGCCTACAATCTTGCATGGCGGTACGTGGGACAGAGCACTGAGCAAGGGACAGACGACCTGCGTGGGTGGACTCGAGTCGAGCCCTAATATGGTGCCTGGCAGTCGCCCTACTATGGTACCTGCGGTGGACTCGACTCGCGCCAGAATTCCAATCGCCATCTCGCGCATCGCGCCTCGGGACGGGATCGACAGTGGGTGCCACTGGCATGCGGCCACATGGTCCTCTCCACAGGCTTCCGCAGGTTGGGTGTCGGGAATCATTGGGGCCGAAAACTGACTCAGCGCGGGCAGCGCCAGCGGGCACAGGCCACAATGACCCACAGCCGCAAGTACAGCCGCTCGCCCTGGCAGCTCGCCGGGTGCACAGCGATAAAGAGACCTGCGAAGAGAGACGGCCTGTAAAAATGGTGGGATTGTGCGTTGTGGTTCGACCCTCGCGGCCAGACTCGCCAGACCACCTTGTGTGGTATCCGGAAATAAAGGCCGGGGTCCCCGAGCAGGCGTGAGCGAGCTGAAATGTGAAACGTGACAAATTCTATAAGGAGAATCTACGCACAAACTCGCGTTACGGCTAAGTTAGTAGTTACGCTCCTCCGTCTGCGGCGAGCAGACCGTCCGACCGAGCACGACCACGAGCGAGAACTGCCCCTGTAGGCGGGATTTACTTACTTACTTACTTGCGGCGAGCACTGGAGCGCGCCAGGCAGTGAGCGCGCATCAGCCCTTGATGATGATGTGTCGTATGCCGCCTGTACGGTTTGCAACCAAACACGGACGACTCGTCGAGATCTGGGCAACAGTAGGGTAACTGAGTGAGAGAAAGCATGCGCCCACGAGCCCAGCTCGCCCACGCCCACCCCAGCAGTGCTACAGCAGTGCAGGTACAGTGCACCACCGCCGACCTACCAGTGGAGATGATCCGGCCGAGCAGCGCGTTCAACGAGTCGCTGTCCTGAGGCACTGATAGATCTGGAATTGGGAAGTGCACATATTTGGGCGGCCGGATCCCCTGCCAGCTCATGCGCCACTCGGTCGGCGTCCGTGAGTGCCGCAACGTCGCGCCTCTGAGAAAGTCGCGCCTCTCGGGGGGTGAACGCGTAATTGTGCCTGTCCTCTTGCGCACGATTGGTCAAGGCAGATCGCGCCGACCCCACGATTCGTTACGTTGAGAAAACTCCTTTGAAGATGTCAAGTAGCCGAACCGTCTCCGAAACGCGCGCCCTTCCGCCGTACGCCCAGAGCCTGGCGCAAGAGCTCGCCGTAGATGGTGTTTGAGTCCAGTAGCTCTTTCCTTCCTTGCATCAGCAGCTCCGCGTTCAGGGAGCTGAAGGTGTGGTATGCCACTCGATCAAAAAATCGCGGCTCGCGCAGCGTCACATTCTTGTCCGTCTCTAAAACGTGCTTAGGCTGCGCATTAGCCCGCCAAAGAAAGCTGCACTCCAGATCATCGCTGTCTCGGAAGCAGCAGACCGTCGTGGTGGCGTTGACTCTTCTTCGTGCCCACACGTTGCTGTGATCTATGTCCGCGAAGGAGCAATTGTCCTTGCCTAGGCCTGTGCTGTATACGAGCATGTAGTCGAGTCGGTGACGTGCGGTCGGATGCGTTGTTGGCAGCCCAGGGATGAAGGACTCTCTTCCGCCATAACAATAAATGGCTTCGCTTTCCCTCTGACGCAGCGATGGTCTCACCATGACGTCTGACAGCGCCCACGGTGTTTGGCATTTGATCGCAGATCCGTTTGTGTGAGAGTAGCAACATGTGTTACTTCGTAGGCGAGCCGTCGGGTCATCCACAACCTTTGCATTCTTGCAACGGCTCCCAAGAGCTTTTTTGAGCGAAATCCACGCCTGCCGCATCACCGTCGTGCCGGGACGTGCAGCAAAGAATGTGGGCGAGAAGCTCGACTGCTGTGTGTCACACTTCGGACTCTTGAGCAAATCTTTCCTGTGAGTGCCCTTGAACCCGACGAGGCTGACATTTGTGAGATGATCAGCAAAAGTCACCAGCGACTTGCTAACGACAAAGTCGACGTCTGCGTAGAGTCCACCATGATGTGCAAGCAGCGCGATGCGTGCAAGATCAGAGTACGCCGTCTGGTGTGGCAGGCGCACAACTTCAGGGGGCAAATCCGGAACGTACGCGCCCAAATTGGAACGGTTGAGCTTCATGATTCGGAAATGAGATGAAGGTGCGTGGCGTTCGATAGCCTCAAGGTGGAGCTCTACGAAAGCTGGAAGCCTCCCGTTGGGGTAATCCAGCCAGAGCCAGATCGGCAGCGGCCAGGGTATTGAGAAGGGCGGCAGAGATGCACGCCGCAGAGAAGCTCGCCTCTGAGGTGCCGCCACGTCCATGGCAGATTGTGCACTGGCAGGCACGAAGAGGGCAGGTAGAGCCCGACGACACGCACCGCGCACCACCACTATGTCTGCACTATGTGCTTGGTGAACCCACGAGAGAGGTCGCGCGGGTCGCGTCGCGAAGTCCGAATACGGAACGAAAGCGTCGAAATGGGCACAACGACACAAAAAGTTGGACCCGACCTTACTCGATACTCCTCAAGTACAAATAGCTTGGAAAGGGGTGGGGGAGTGAGTGCACGCGCTCACGCGCCATCGGACTATAATCGGACTACGGGTGTGTAGGTTGTGCGGGGGCGGCTGTGCAGAGACCAGACCTGTGCGAACAAGGAACACGACACAGTAGTATCTCTCGACGACGGCAGGCGCTCGCTCTCGTCTCTGTGGAGCTCTGGACCGTCTGCACTCAGCTAATTAGTTCAAGTCGGCGACCGAGCGCAGCGAGTGCAGCGAGCACGAAGCACGAAGGCGCGGTTAAGGCGCGGATCTCGTCGCCCCGTCGATCGTCGTCTCAGAGACGTTAAACGGAGCGGGTTACAGAATGTCCCCCCCGCGCCCCGGCCGCGGCCCCGCCCCCGCCGGCCGGCCGGGACCGCCGGAGATCGCGTTGGCACGCTCCGGGTCACGTGCCGGCGCACCGCAGACCGCGCTGCGCCCCTGCGGTCCGTGAGTCACGTCACGTTCGGTCGCTCAGGGCGCTCAGCACCGGGCGGGGTTTGGTCCAATTGGTTTGGTCGTTGAAAGACCGGAAGTTGACGCAAGAACCAAAATTCAAGTCGCAGATCTCTAAAGTACCGGTAGTATACAAACGTATGCACGCGTCACGGTGCAGCGACCAGCGTCAGAGGTTGGGTCCGTGACACACACTTCTCCCCACCGCCCACGTGGGCTGGGGTAGCTACTGGCTGGCTACTGGTGGGAGCCCAAAGCGTGGAGCCATCCCCCACAGCGCGCAGACAGCACTTGCGGTGACACTGCGCCGCCATAGTACAGAGCGGGCTCCGCACCCTTCCGATCACGCCCGCATGGCTTGCCATTTGGCAGCCTCACCTCCCCTTCGCTCACGCCCTCCCTGTCGCCACATGGGCCGTCGCCGCATGGCGCCAAGCCACGCGGGGCCACCGGCATGGCGCGCCCCTGTGACAGCGCCGCTCCCTCTCAGTACCAGTGGCTAGGAGTTACGCGTGCCCGCTGTGCCGAGTACTCTTGCTGCTGCTGATAATGGTTTGAGAGCCTGTAGGCCTGCGAGGCGCCTGTGTGCATCTGCGCGTGTGTGATCGGGTTGTAGCCGCCGCGTGCGAAGATGGAGGCGCGCGAGCTGTTGGGGTTTCCATTCGGCGCGTGGTACACCATACGGATTTCGCGCGAGGGTGGCACAGCGCCCGCACCAGCAACCGGGTATTGGCCGGGGTATTGGGCGCCGTAGGCGTGCTGCTGCTGCGGTGTCATGGGCATCCCTGGGTAGCGCGGGGGCGCGGCTCGGTTGTAACTGCTCGGCGTGGGCGGCGGCAGCGCGCCCGGCACCTGCGGCAGCTTGAGCGCGCCGGGCTTATACGAGGGCGAGACGAGCGGCTGCCCATAGTGGAGCGGGTGGGGGCCTGCGCCGTGCTGCTGAGAGAGCACTGACGTGCGGACGGAGGCGGCGTCGCCAGGTGCGGGGACGCGCGCCGATTGCGGGCCGGGCGGCAGCCTGTATTGTGCCGCCGCCTTCGCCGCCGCCGCCTGCTGCTGCTGCTGCTGGTAGAAGTACTGCTGCTGCGGGGTCTGCTGCGGGTGCTGCAGCTTCGGGGTCTGGGCGGGCGTGTCGGGGGCAGGAAGAGGCTTAGCCCCCGGCACCCCAGGCGGCAGCAGCTTCTGCCGCTGCTGCATTTGCTGCTTGTTCGGGTAGCCTGCCTCGGAGGGCTCTCGGCTCTCCGCAGCGTTGCGAATGGTCGGGTCGATGCCAGGTGGCATCGCCGGGGCAGGCCCACGTGCGGAGGGAGGGGCGCCCTCGCCTGGCCCGATTCCCTTGGGCGACACGTCCTTGGTGTCGTAGCGCGAGGGTGGCAGGTTCTTGGTCAGGTCGTTGAAGCGGCGCGGCACGGCGATCGTCGAGACGATGTTCACGGGCTCGGAGGTGTGATGGTCGCTCTGTGCGGAGACGGCGTCCGTGATCGAGTTGAGCCGGGAGCGGATCTCGTCGCTTGCGAGGAGCTCTTCCACAGAGGCACGCTGCTTGGGCTCGATAACGAGGAGCTTGGCGAGTGTGGTGCGCAGCGCCTGCGAGTAGAAGCTCGGGATCTGCTCGTACTTGCCCTTCATTACTTTGCGCGCCAGGCCCTCCATCGACTCGGCCTCGAAGGGCGGACGGAACGTGCACAGCTCGTACAACAGGCAGCCGAGCGACCACACGTCGCACTTGGAGTTGTACGGCTTATTGCGCCACACCTCGGGCGCGACGTAGTAGGGCGTGCCCACCTGAGTCGACGCGAGCGCCTGATCGTGCTTGAGCACCTTGGCCACTCCCAGGTCACCCAGCTTGAGGAAGGTGTTGGAGCATAGGAAGACGTTGGCTGCCTTGAGATCACGGTGCAGGATGTTGTTCTCGTGCATCGTCTTGGTGCCCAGCAGCATCTGGATGAAGAAAGACCAGACCGTCGCCTCGGGCAGGTGCCCCGCGCGCTTCTTGTTCTTCAGGAACCCGAGCAAGTCGCCATTGCCCGCGTACTCTGTTACAATGTACAGCACGTCGTCAGCGACAAAAGCCTCGTAGAAGGTGATCACGTGCTCGCCTGCGACCGAGGCGAGCACGCGGATCTCGTTGACGGCCTCGGCGCGCTCCTTGGCCGTCATCCGCCGCGTATCCACCTTTTTGATCGCGTAGATTTTACTATCGGCTTCACGGCGCGCCTGGTAGACCGCGCCAAATGTGCCCTTGCCCAGGAACTTGAGGAGCTGAAAGCCATTGATCTGCGAGGCGAGCACGCGTGGGGCAGGCGAGCGGGGTGAGCCGAGGTGCGAGGAAGCGTCGGTGGTGCCGCTCTCGCGGCAGCTTGGCACAGCGACCGAGATCTCGGGGATAAGTTCTTGGGCCACGCCAATATCGCATCTGGCGCCACATCCGAGCGCAAGCGCGGCCATGCCCCTTCCAAGCAGCATCCAGCATAGGCGGGGCGAGTCGCCGCACCTTGCCGAGCGGGCCTTTTTCTTCGCGAGGAGGGACGACAGTCATCTGCACACCCGCTCTCCGCAGGGAGGCGTTGCCTCTTCGATGGTTACGACGTCTTGATCTTGTGCCCCCAGTTAAAACCCTTTTTCTCTCTCCCCGTACATGCAGGTCGTCGCGCATCGGGCTGCTCCGGAGCGGCGCTTTAGGCATAAGGTTTGGGAAAGTGGTTGCGGAGCCATGTTCACACCAGATGAGAGAGGTAGGTCCCGCTTACCAACGAGACCTTGGCTCCGTTGGCTAAGCCAAATAGGACGATACACACCATGATACACACATAGCACTCATACAATAGTGTAGCGCGCGAAGAATCCGTAACGAACCGACGCGACGTTTTTTCAGTGACGACGGTGTCGAGCACAGGTATCTTCCTCGCTCCGCGCTCCGCGCGTCGCTCGGACGCCTCAAACGCAGCCGGGTGGACAGCAGGCGGAAGCCTATGGCGCCAAAGGCAGCCTGGCAGGAAGTGGCGCGCGCGCGTTCAAACGCCTGCGGCGCACGCGCAGCCGGGTTGGCATCGGCACCTCGCTCCGCGCTTCGCGCTTCGCTCGGACGCCTCAGACGCAGCCGGGCGGTCGGCGTGCGGAAGCCGATGGCGCCAATGGGAGCCTGGCAGACTGCAGGCTGCGGCGCTCGCGCGTACTGCAGCGCACGCGTACAGCCGTGCTGGCATCGGCGCCTCGCTGCGCGCTGCGCGCGTCGCTCGGACGCCTCAGACGCAGCCGGGCGGTCAGCGGGCGAAAGCCTGCGGCGCCAAAGGCAGCCTGCCAGGCTGCGGCGCCCGCGCGTTCGAACGCAGCCTGGCTGAGGTCGTCAGCGAAAGAGCCTTCGGCGGA
>JWZX01002147.1:0-13933 GCA_001275005.1 Chrysochromulina tobinii | reverse complement strand
GGGCCGATCGCCATGTCGGTCACCGTCAACATAGAGCTTCCCGCATCCGCTCTGGCCGGTCTCTCGCTGAACGCCGAGGTCGCTTTTGCTTCGGCTGTGAGCGGTTGGGCCAATGTCGCCTTTGCCGCTGCGTATGGGGAGAATAACAACTTGAATTGGGCCACCAACGTGACGCAGAGCGCAGGCGTCAGTGTCGCCAGCACCTCCGAGGTGCCCACCTTCATCGGGCACGAAGCAGACCCTTACGATCCACTCGTGCGCGAGGCTCTGGAGATGGCCACCCGGCATATGTTCCAGTGTGAAGTCGCTGTCCGGTGCAACGTTAGCCTGGGCTCTGCGATCCTGCAAGGAGAGCGATTGGTCACCGTGAGCTCGCCACCGCCGCCATCGCCACCTCCGCCGCGGAGCTTCGTGTACTGCAGCACGCCGCTTGCTCCATGGATGGGCACTTGGGCGAGCACACCACAAAGCGCTGACCTGGACCGCTATCAAGTGACCCTCGAGCCTGCGCCGCCATCGCCCGCCGGCTATACGCGTGCTTTGATTCAAGTCAGCAGTTTCTCTCCAGCGCCGTGGAGCCCTGCGTCCGGCACCGTCGTCGTCACCGGCTCCGGCGGCGGCAGCACTGCGAGCGTCGTCTTCACCGGCACGACGATCACGGGATCGCTCGCGGCGGGGCCAACCGGAGGTGCTCTCGAGTACACAATTGCTTGGAGCAATGGTGCCACCTGGTACCGCGTTGCCAGCTCGGCCGTGTGCCCGCTCCCGGCGTCGGGCGGACGGCGGCTTCAGGACTTTGAGGGTCAGTTTGAGATAGCGCGTGCAGCCGAGCACGCGGAGGTTACGACAGCGGACGAGCCGCGCGGCCGTCGCGGACTCATCCATCTTAACCTCCACCACCCGCCTCCGCCTCCGCCTCCGCCTCCGCATCCGTCTCCGCCGCCGCCGCCGCCGCCTCTCCCTCCCGCGCCCAGCGATGGATACAGACCTCCCCCACCCAGCCCGCCACCACCCTCGCCACCTCCGAGACCCATTCTTTCTCCGCCACCTCCGTCTCCATCCCCTCCGCCGCCGCCACCGCTCCCGCCCAATCCCGAAGGCGGATATCGCCCTCCCCCTCCCTCACCGCCGCCGCCATCCCCGCCACCATCCCCGCCGCCGCGTCCACCCCCGCCGCCGCCGCCGCTCCCGCCCGTGCCGAGGAACTACCTGGGTATTCTAGGATACAGCCCTCCGCCTCCCTGCTCCCCACCACCCTCGCAGCCACCACCCTCGCCGCCAACACCCTTGCCACCGCCACCATCGCCGCCGCCTTCGCCGCCGCCTTCTCCGCCTCCGCCAAAGCCACCTCCCCGGAGTGTCATTATGATCGTTGCGCAGCGCACGCGCACGTTGCAGTCAATCATGACGGATCCACCTGCTGATCTTCCGGCACTGTTCCGAGCCGGACTCCTCCAAACGTCGCTCTCTCCCTACGCCTCGAGCATGCAGAATAACCCGCCTCGCTTGATTCGCATGTCTGCCACGGTGGTTGTGGAGCCACCGGCCCCCACATCGCAACTGCCCGTTGATAGTTTGGGGCTGCGGCCCACATCGGAGAGCGGTGTGCTCTCCGCACTCTCCGACGTGAACGCGCTGCGCCTAGCCCTGTCCAGCAGCCTCAACATCTCGATGCAAGCGCTTCAGGCAATCATCACCGTTCCGATTGGGGCTCCCCAGTCTCCGCCGTCGCTTCCTCCTCCTGCACAACCGTCTCCACCACCGTCACCACCGCCCTTGCCACCGCCGTGGGCCTATGACGAGGACCTGCGCATGATTGAGGAGATCAGCACGGTCGCCAACGGCATCTTGGTGGCCAGTCTCAGCACAGCTGTACTGGTGCAGTTCGGTACGATCGTCGCCGACGCGCTCGGCTGGGTGAGCCCACTAGCCGGCGCCATTGTTGCCCCCTCAGCTGGCGGTTGCATCACGTCGATTCTACTTGCGGCGCAGCGCTTCACATTTTCTGTTGACTCGGCCGTCTTCGTGAGCAGTGTGCAGCTGGGCGTCGCCGATGACCTGAGCTGGCTCTGTGGCGAGATCTCCTTCCTCGGATCAGGGAGGCAGACGCCCTACAATAGCGTCGACCTCTCGCACCAAGCACCGTCTGGAGATGCCCCCGTCTCTAGCCTCCGTCGTTTGCTTCGGAGCCTGCCGCATCACGAGGAGCTCGATGCGCTGTCGCCCGAGCTGCGCACGCTACTCAATTTGCTCATCACCTTCTCGCTCGCAGTCATTCTCACCTATGTGCTGTATGGAACGCTCTTGCTCCTGTGGCGGTACGTTGTGAACGGCCCCTTTTACAAGTGGCGGAAGCTCGCCTACGGCACATTCCAAGTGCCAAGTACCGCGGTGAATCACATCATCCAAGTGGGGAACAAGCGTGTCGTCGTGTCGTACCAGGCGTATACCGTCGAGGTGACGAAGGACATCGGACAGCGTATCGGTGCAGACCTCATCCTCGGTGAGCATGGCATCGTCGTGTTCGCGCTCGCCCCGGACTCGGTGCTGCGCCGGCACGACGTCGAGGTTGGTGATGAGATTCTCTCCATCAATGACCATTCGCTCAACCCCCGTGCTGAGTTCAACATTGATGGCGACGTGCTGGGCCCCGTCGAAATGTTCGCGAAGCTCGCCAAGATTTCAGACTCGTTGGAGCTCCGCATTCGAAGCGCGAAGAAATCCACGGATCGCCCGGAGTGGAAAGAATCTACGACGCCCAACTTCTACCCGTTTCCAAAATCACTGGTGTGGCCGGCACCGCTCATCTTCACGTGCTGCATGTTTGCTACCGGCCTCACGCGTGCCTCCTTCAAGGTCCTGACCAATACTGGAGCGCTTGGGTGCAACAACAACTGCGCCGGAGGCGTCTTTGTGGCGCTGTTCACAATCCTGCTCCTGGTCGCACTGGTCGCACTTGGTATCATGGACCTGGATCGATTCTGCAAGGGAGAGTACAAATACGACGAGCGCATCCGCTGGAAGCCATCGCCGATGGCGAGTCGACCTTCGCGCGTGCTGGATCCTTATTATCGATGGATTGCGGAGCTGCGCCTCAAGATGGCTTGTGCGCAGATGGTCGGGAGCGACAGGCTAGGTAGATATCTACCGCGGCGCACAAGTCCACCGAAGACAAGTCGCATGTCAACGATCTCGAGCGTCGTCGCAAACGTCGGAATGCGTGTGGGCAAGTCGGCCGCCGTCAAGTACTTGGTTCGTCCTCCGGAGGTTAGGGAGGAGAAGAGGCAGCAGAGGAAGATCCACATGGAGAAGAAGCTTGAGAAGAAGCTTGAGGCGTCCACCTACACCATCAATCTGACAAAGCAGGTCGGAGAGCGTCTCGGAGCCAAGTTCATTGTCGGCAGCCATGGCATCATCCTGCAGTCGGTTGCCCCGGACTCGCTGCTGCAGGGACTGACGCTCGTCAAAATTGGAGATGAGGTTCTCTCCATCAACGGCAATGCGCTCAACCCCGATGCTGAGTACGAACTGAATGGCAGGGCGGTTGGCCCCGTTGAAATGTTCGCCAAGCTCGCCCAGATTTCCAGCTCGGTGGAGCTTCGCATTCTGCGACGACGTCGCACAGAGGCCGTCTCTCAGAGGGCCACCGCTACACTCGACCTTATCGCTGCAAAGTGGAATGAAAAGGTGGACGCCAAGGTGAAGGCTAGGGCGGAGGCAAAGAGACTCTCCGTGATGAAGCGAACCGTGAAGGAGGCCGAAGCAGAAGCTAGAGAAGAGGCCAGGCTAGCGGCCAAGGTCGAGAAGCGCCGAGTCGAAGTAGCCAAGGCAGAAGCAGCAAAGTTTGCTGCTGAGGCCAAGGCGCAGGAGCAGGCGAAGGCGTTGTGGGCCAGGCAAGAGGCTAAGCGTCAACACGCCTTGGCAGAGGCTGCTCGGCAGGAGGCAAAACGGCAGGCAGCTAGGGCGGACGTGGAGGCGAAGGCGAGGGCAAAGATCGAGGCGCAGGCAGAAGCCAAGGCAGCTGCGGAGGCCAAGGTGGCGGCGCTTGCAGTGAAGCGCAGCCTGCCTACTCCATCCGAGCAGAAGAAGCTCGAGAAGCAGAAGAAGCTCGAGGAGAAGTTGATGGAGTCCACATACACCATCAAGCTCACGAAGCCGGTCGGACAGCGTCTCGGTGCCGAGCTCTACGAGGGCAAGTATGGCGTCATCGTGTGCGCGCTCGCCCAGGACTCGGTGCTGATCCCGTACGGTGTCAAGGTCGGTGATGAAGTTCTCTCCGTAAACGGCAATGCGCTCGACCCCGATGCTGAGTACGAACTCAATGGCAGGGCGGTGGGCCCCGTTGAAATGTTCGCCAAGCTCGCCCAGATCTCCAACTCGTTGGTGCTTGACATTCGACACGCAGACCCAGGCAGCCCTTCGAGAGCCGAAGCTGAGCAGAAGAGGGCTGAGAGGACGAGGGCTAGGGTTGAAGCGGCGATAGCAAAGGAGAAGCTCGCGGCAGAGCAGAGAGCGGCAGCAGCCAGGGTGGAATCGGAGGGTGCAATCGCGGCTGCCAGTGCAGAGACAGGTGCGGCGGTCGAGGGTCTTTGGTTGCAGCAGAAGGCCAAGGTGGAGGCGGAGGCCAAACTGCAGCAGGCGGAGGCAGAGGCCGCCGCCGCTGTGGCGGCCGAGGCGGCAGCATCCGCGGACCATGAGTTCGCCGCGGCACGGGCAAAGGCCGCCGAGGCTGCCAAGGAAAAGGCGATCGCCGAGTTGATGGCGGCGAGGGAGAAGCGTAATATGGCACAGTACGTGCAAGCAGTTGCGGATGGCGAGAACGTGAAAGCGGTGCAAGCTGTCGCGGATGAGATCGACCGAGCACGGTCGACGCGCGATGCGGAGAAGGCGCGAGTCCTCGCGGCGGCTGCTGCAGAGAGGGAGGCGGCGGTGCGCGCGGCCGATCAGCAGATGGCATCGGCCCTGCAAAAGCACGATAAGGCTGTGGCGTTAGCGAGCGAGGCCGCGGAGGCATGGGCGCGGGCTGAGGCGGAGGCCAACGCTGCAGAGGCCGAGATGGAGTCGGCGGTCCGCGCGCGGCTGCAGCAGGTGAAGGACAAGGACAGGGCTGCGGAGGCAAAGGCTGCCGCCGCCGTCGCGATCGCTGCGTCCGAGGCGGCCAAGGCCAGGGCGCAGCAGGCAGAGCAAGCCTCGGCGGCCGCAGCGTTGGAGCAAGCGAGCGCGATGCGAGCTGCCGAGGAGGAGATCGAGCGAGCACTTGCGACACGCGACGCGGCGATCGCGCGCGCCGCCGCTGCTGAGGAGACGGCAGAGACTCTCAAGGAGAAGACGGCGGCGGTGCACGCGGCTGACCGGCAAATGAAGTCGGCCCTGCAGTTGCGCAACGAGTCGTCGGCGCGTGCAAGCGAGGCGGCGCAGGCATTTGCTCGGGCCGATGCGGAGATGAAGGCTGCGGAGGCCGTGGCAGAGGCGGCGATTCAAGCCGCCTCTGATGCCCAGCTCATCGCCCCATCCAAAGCGGAGAGGGCGGAGAGGTGTCGTAAGAGGGCAAAGGCGCTCGCGGCCGCAGCGACCTCTGCGGCCACCGTGTTCAAGGAGGCACAGGCGCAGGCCAAAGCAATCAACCCGTCAAGGAAGGCACCTCGATTAGTCACCACACCGCAGCCGCCGACGCCGAGCGTGATACGGGACATCTACAGCCCCGCCGTGAAGCGCTCACTGGCACGATCTTTTGACGTGGCACCACCCTCACCGACGCCCTCACCTCCGGAGTCGCCGATTGACGGCGAGAAGCAGCATATGTCAGCGCCCGTCGTGCCGATTGATGGCGTGCGCCAGCGGATGTCAGCACCAGTCTTGGATAGCGTTGTCATCAAGGATGTGTTCCCGATCGATGGCGATCTCGTCGTACCTTTTGATGGCTTGCGTCAGCGTATGTTGGCACCCGTCGAGGATAGCATGGCCATCGAGGATATCCGCTCTCCCGCTGCATCACCGCCCGTCGTCCGTGGCCATCGCGTGCGCACATTTCCACATTCGCCCGAAAAGGAAGAATCGCCATCGGCTCCCGTCGAGGACGAGAAGAGCACGTCCTTGTCAATGCGGCAGATCGACGCAAGTTTCGACGAAGTCGACACGGATGGCAGCGGCCACGTCGAAGCCAGCGAGCTCCACAACGCGCTGGCTTCGTCGCTGTATCCGGGCTCACCAGATAGAGAGGACGTGAGCTCTCCAGTAGGACGTTCCCCCTCAGCATATTTCGGAAGTCGCGAGCGCCCTCGATCAGCCAAGGCGATGGAGACCATGCCGCCGGAGCGCCTTGAAGCGCTGCGCAAGGAATTTGAGCTCAAACTAGATGCAGACGGATCCGGTCGGATTGACTTCGAAGAGATGGCGGACAAGATGCGAGAGCTGGGCTTCGAAGATGACGAGATTCGAGCAAGGCTCAAGAAAGGCGACCTCGACGGCGATTTCCAGCTGGACTTCGATGAGTACATCAAGCAAGTGCCGGAGCCTGACGCCGTTGTGATTGACCTACTGCGGGGCCGCGGCTTCAGTGAAGATTTGGTGGAGGCGGGCGCCGAAAAGGCGCGAAAGCTGGTTGCGAAGGGCATGTCACGCCATGGCGCCATCGCCGGCGGCACAGCGCTAGCTGAGCTGATGAAATTCGGCGTGACCAAGTACGCGGACTTGCCGGAAGGCGCCGGTTCGGTCCTGTCTACTGATAGTGCAAGCCTATTGTCGCTGCCTATTTCACACAGGAAGAAGGCTTCACCACCCAAGAGCAGGAAGGGTTCACCCAACAAGAAAGGAGCAGAAGTGCCTGGCGACACCATCATGGAGAGCCCCTACTCGCATGATGACTCGCGAAGAAACTACGAAGACTATGACGAGTCGCGTGACACGAGCGACTTCTCCTCAAGGCCGGCCTCAAGGCTGACTTCGAGGCCGGCCTCGAGGCAGCAGGCACCTGCGCCTACTCTCCTGAGTGTGGTTCAAACCATCGACGCCTCGGCGAAACTGTCTAAGCAGCTGACGCAACGGCTCCAGCAGAGAAAAACAGCCGACGCAGCTGCTTCTCGGAAAGCTCCAAAGAAGTCTTGGTTGCGCCTCATGCGCGACGCTCACGCGGCTGCTACTGCGAGTGCGATAGATCGCCTTGCAGTCCGTGGAGGCTTTCGCGATCGTAAGAGCGGCGAGTTTGGTGATGATCTGGAGGAGGACCTTCTTGAGCCAGACCGCACGGAGCGCCTGCTGGCCGAGCCGTTTGCAATCCGGCGTGAACGAAGGGGGGACGTATTCCATGGGCGCCAGAGCTATCTGCTCTTCCGGGTGAATGGTGCCACTCCTTTTAGCACGTGCTCTCGGCTGGCGCTCGTGCTCGCGAACATGGTCCTTGGAATCTTCGCCGGGATTCGGCCCTCCCTTACCCCGAGCGCTGCGGATGGAATCACCATCACCTGCTTCTTCCTGGCGGTCCAGCTCGGAGTGGCGTGGGCGTGTTTTAGGTGGCTGCCGGACGCCGACCGCCTCATTTCTCACGCCATGGGTTTCCAATACCTTATCGAGGCGATCTCGACGATCATGCTACTCAGCGCCGCGACCGAGAGTCGCATCGGGTGGCATGTTGCGTCGGGGAGCGACTTGCGCAACATGGCATTGGTTGTGGCGCTCTTCGCAATGTCGATGCCCGTGCTGCAGCTCCTCGAGCTGTGCTGCATCACCCCGCTGTACAGTATCCTCTACGCCAGAGCTTGTGCGTCGGGCATCCGGGTCAGGATTTCTACGCCGCCTACGGCGCCCTCGGCGCCAGTCCCTAAGCGTTCGCGGGTGGCGCCGGCTTTCTAAGGGGCCCGTTAGTAATCGAGCCTCTGACCGCACTCAAACATGAAGGAATAGGGTTCGCACAATCACGCTGGGTAAGTATACAAGGTACTTCACCGTGCAGTACACTGTACAACGGAGTACGGGGTGCGAAGAAAGTCGTTTTCACAGTTGTGTTCTCACCTTTCCGAAACCCGACATTTTGCCTCCGTCTCTTGCAATGGACGGCGGTGCGAACGACGCTGCCGTCGCGGCAGGTGCCTGGCTCTCAGCGCACGCCGAGGAGCACGTAGGTGGGCCAGCGGCAGATCTGAACCAATATTGGTACAGCGCGGCCACTGCCGGTGCGCTGATCGCAGCCGTGCGAGAGGGCCTGGCTATTGAGCACGATGCTGCTCTTGACGTGGCGTTCGTCTCAACTCCATCGCTCTTCTATTCGCTGCCGTCATACGAACGTGTGCGCAGCCGAGTGCTGGACATCGACGAGGCCCTTCGAGACGCTGAACCCGGATTCGTCTACTACGATTTCCATCATCCAACGAGGCTTCCCGAGGAGCTCCGTGGTGCCTTTCACATGTGCGTCATCGATCCACCATACATCACCCTTGACGTGTGGAGGCACTATGCTGCGACCGCGAGCTGGCTGCTCCACGATGGCGGGCTTGTGCTCTGCACGACCGTCGTCGAGAATGCCGCGTTCCTCAAGGCCACATTCGGCACGCTGCCCTGCACCTACTTACCGTCCATCCCTCAGCTTCCTTACCAGTATGCGGCCTTCGCCAACTTTGCAGCACCCTCGCTCGCGGTGCGTAACGTCGAGGTCCCTCTCGACCCGGCTGACGTCTTGGCAGCGGCGGCCGCCGCCTCCGCCACGACCGCCTCTGATGATGCGCAGCCGCAGGCGTCTGGCTCCGCGCCCAACTCTCGGGAGGCGCCGCTGCGCGGTGCGGGGCCAGGCGCGTACGATTTTGAGGCGCTGCTGCAGGCAGAGCTTGCGAGGCACGGGCAGCACCAGCAACACCCTTGACAGAGAGACTGGTGGTCGGCCAAAAGCTTGAGCGACACGTAGGTATTAACTAAAATAAAATGTTATTGTGCGTGGACGCCGCACGGCACGGCGGGCGGGTGGCGCTGCTGGCGCTGGGCTGCCTATGAGCTAACACGACAGCTATGACCATGGCTATGACCTATGTCGCGATGTGCCTTGCCGATGCCCTTGGCGCTTGGCGTGGCCTTAGTGAAGAACTAGAGGCTCCTGTCGAGGAGTCTAGCGGCTCGCTGACGCTGTCTCGACTCTCGTCTCACTTGGTTCGCAGCGGATTCTGCTTCATCCACTTCGGCAAGAACTGCGGCATACAAATGCCACAGCACGCGCGAAGCGTGCGTGAGGGGCATCGTGAGGGCCGAGGTTTCGTCAGGCCATCAGTGGTCATCAGTGGTCATCAGTGGTCATCAGTGGTCATCAATGGTCATCAGAGGTCATCAGTCGTGCCCACTCGCGCACACCTCAAAAGGGTCGCCGCTGTACCCATTCCACTCGGGAGCGCCCGGCACGGCGCCTTGGGGCTTGGCGCCCGCCTGCTCAAGGATGGATTGGAGCTCGCCTTTCTTCCATAGCACGCACGCATCTGCCGCGCCGCCGATGAACTTGCCGCCCACGAAGACCTGTGGGAAAATGGCGGACGCAATCAGATGCAACCAGATGCCCTCAGACGCAATCTGACGCAATTAGACGCCATCAGACGAAGACCTGTGGGAAGGTAGCGACGCAATCAGACGCCACTCAGATGCAGACCTGTGGGAACGTCTTCGCGCCGGTGAGCTCCTGTACGGCAGATCGGATCTCGTTGCCCTGGTTGCCGGGCGCATACGCGAGCGCGTCGAAATTTAGGACGGTGTACCTGATGATGGGTGGCAATCAGGGGACTGATCAGAGGCCATCAGACTGATGAGGGTGGCAATCAGGCAGGCCTACGATGCCAATCAATGGCAATCAATGGCAATCAGGCTCATTGGCCGCGCACTCGACTCCAATGGCACGGAACAGCTTGAATGCGGTCCAGCAGAATTCACATGACTCCATCGCGACGATCGCCACCTTATCCTTCGCGACATGGGCCGCCACGAGAGCGCGCGCCGCGTCCGTCGGCGGCGGCAACGGCTGTGGAAACGCGATGGTTGTCGGCGCGCTGTCAAAGAGTTCCTTCTCCTCCGCAGTCATGTCGGCCGTTACCTCATCAAACAGGGGGGTCGAGAGGTAACGTTCGCCCGTGTCAGGCAGCATGCAGAGCACGCACGAGCCCTTGGGCAACGTCGCTGCCTTTCGAAGGGCAACGGCAAGCACGCCACCGCCGCTCGTGCCAGTCAGGATCCCTTCGCGTCGCGCGAGCTCACGCGCCACGCGCATGGCCTCCTCGCCTGACACGTGGCCCAGCTCGTCGTACAGCTTAGCCTGATGAGGGAGGCACTCAGCCTGATGAGAGAAGCAATCGGCCCAGCTCGTCGTACAGCTTAGCTTGCGGCGCTCAAAAAATGATCAGAGGCCCATCCTTGACTGATCATGGACTTATCGAAGGCGAATCAGAGACTAATCACGGGCTCATAAGAGGCCAGTGCTCGTCGTATAAAAGGGCCTGCGGCGCGCTAAAAGCTCATCCACATCTCATCAAAGCCCAATCAGAGCCCAATCAGAGCCCAATCAGAACGCAATCAGAGCCCAATCAGAGCCCAATCAGAGCCCAATCAGAGCCCAATCAGAGCCCAATCAGAACGCAATCAGAGCCCAATCAGAGCCCAATCAGAGCACAACTATAGCGCATCTGTAGCCCAATCAGAGCCCAAGATCACCTGCGTCGCGTCCTCTACCATCGACGGCACAAAATCGGGCGTCCAGCCTTGCATCAGGTGAGGGCGGAAGGCCGGGTGCGACTCATCCGTGATGGAGCCGTCGCTCTTGTACACTGTCTTGACGCCGCTCAGCAGCAGCGGTGCATTCGACGGCTCACACAGAAGGATCTGGGTCTGCGGTCGCGCCGTCCGGAGCACCTGCCCCACGCCCTTCACGGTGCCACCCGTGCCGTACGCGCACACGAACCAGTCGAGGGGCAGGCCCTCCATCGCGCGCACGATCTCGGGCCCGGTCGTCTGCCGATGCACCCACGCGTTCGCCTCATTCTCGAACTGGTTCGGCCAGTACCTGATGAGGGACGACGGCTCGTGGCAGTTAGTGGCAGCTCGTGGCCAGCAGCGGCCTCGTTCTCGAACTGATTCGGCCGGTGTTCATACCAGCCATGCTGTTCCTTGAGAGCGATCAACGTCTGCAGCATGCCGCCAAACTTGTGGGCGGGATTGGTGAGGACGACCTGTGGGAACGTAGCGACGCAATCAGACGCAATCAGACGCCATCAGGATTGGTCAGCACCACCTTGGCGCCGAGGAAGCGCATCATCTTGCGCCGCTCGATGGAAAAGGCCTCCGACATGATGCACACGAAGGGGTAGCCTTTGGCCGCACACACCATCGCGAGGCCAAGACCCGTGTTCCCACTCGTGGCCTCCACGACGGTCTGACCGGGCTTGAGAAGGCCGTGGTGCTCCGCGTACTCGATCATCCCGAGGGCCATGCGGTCCTTGATGGAGCCCATCGGGTTGAACGACTCAACCTTGACGTACACGTCCACCCCCGGCGGCGCCATGTGCTGAAGCTTGACTACAGGGGTGGATCCGATCGTGGAGAGGATGGATGAATGGCGCAAGGCGGGCAGTGGGTTGGAGGTGAGAGGCGTCGACTCGTGGAACGCCTCGGCGCTCACGACGCAGAGCGGAAGCAACAGCAAGCACGAGCCGAACAGATGATGGCGCATGTCGACCAAGTCGGTATTTTTCGTCGAGACCGTCGTGCTGCTGCTGTGAAACACTCGACGTTCACCTCGCGGGACCACACGCACGTGCTTTTGCTGTTCAACACAACGCGCGCACACGTTGTCTGCTCCAAACCAAAAGTTACGAAACGCGCTGAATCTTAACACCGAAAATTGCGGAGGCATGCGGAGGATACCCTTATGCTTGCTCGTGCTGTGTATGATGGTGCATGAACAGAACTGTACTTGATCTGTGCATGTGTTTGGCTGGCTTGACTTGACTTGACTTGCAGGCTGAACGTCGCGAGATTTTGTCCGAGATTCAAAATCCCGAGCGCGCGTCATCTTCGGAAATATGCTGGGCGGCGTCTACAAGTGGTGGCTGATGGTGGGGCTCTTTGGCGTTGATGCAGCGAAGTTTGCCGACGGGCCGAGCGTGCAGCCTGCATTCGCACACCTCACCAAGCTGCGTGGCGGTGCCACGCAAGACAAGAAGGCCGAGCAGACCAAGACGGCCGAGCAAACCAAGACGGGCAAGGTGTGGGTGACGTCCTCCTTCACGCGTGACCACGTGCGGTTTGCCTGGGAGCTGCCGGGGTACCTCGGCGCGTACATCAACCCGTTCTCGGCCATCGAGCCTAAGACAATCGAGAGCGTCTTGCTCACCGTCAACTCCATCAACGCGTGCCCCTACTGCACGGGCCTGCATGGGCAGCTGTTTCGCATGGCCAAGGTCGCCAAGATGGAGGGCCCGGAAGTCGAATTCGCCAAGGTGTTCGCGACCGAGGCTGGACGCGGCGCCGCCGTCAAGAAGGCCTTCGCCAAGCTCGTCGCCGACGTGGGCGTCGGCAAGGCGAGGAACATCCGCGCGCTGTGCTGGGCGCTGCTCTGGGGCAAGACGACCGGTAACTCGATCAACGCCGTGCGCGGCAAACTCCTCTCGGGCAAGCTGTGGAAGCTCACCCCCTTTGACGTGCTCATGTTTGCCTATTATGGGCCACTCTTCCTCGTCATCGGGATCATGAACGCCGGCCTCAAGTTTGCGCCGAATGTGCGCGCGCGCCAAAGCACGCCATCTCTCGCCGAAACACGCCCGAAACGACGCCCGAAACACGCCAGCACCCCTCTCTCTCTCGTACACACACAGTCTGTGTGTGTATGTGTCGCGATGCACGTGGTTCCTGACGTGTGCATCCGAATCATGCGTGTGCCGCTGCTGCCTCCAGGTGGCGCCGTGGTTCCACTCCCTCCTTGGTGCCATCCTCTGGCTGCCACAGATGCTGCACATCCTGCCCGCTGGGCTCGTCTGCCTCGTGCTCCGCGTGCTCGCCGCGCCGTTTGGCGGCCTCAACCTCTAGATCCGAACGAAGGAGACTGCGCCGCGCTGCGTGAGGAGCGTGTTCTAGAAGGGCAAGGGCGGCACGGTGCGACGGTGGCGCCGTGTCCTGGGCAGGTCCGCGGAATATGGTGGAGGGGTTAGTGTGTGAATCCAGACATATTGCCCCCAGGTACCCTTTGGCTATACAGTACCCGGGTCGGGTCGCCTTGGGTTAGGTGTTTAAAGTACTTTACTTTCGTTTGATTTCCATCGGGAATCGAATGGGAGGCGGCGGAATGTATGCGCTTATGCCTTATGTTTCCATGTATGTTTCCATGTATGCCTTCCGATACGATAGTACGAGTTATATTGATGCGGCACAAACCGGAACCGAAATACCATGTTAGTCTATCCATAATAGTTTAATACCTTCTCAACGTTCTCAACGGCGCACTTTTTTGACCTTAGAGGGACCTTCCCACTACTCAGCAACTCAGGTGTAATTACCTCATAGGCTTTGAACACAGTGGGGCGCACTTTTTTGACCTAGGGGGACCTTCCCACTACTCAGGTAATTACCTCATAGGCTTTGAACACAGTGTCTCATGGACGTCCATGAGGAGCTCATTCCATGTCTTAATCATATTATGTCAATTGTCATTCTCCACACGCGAGAATCGTGCCGTCTGAGGGAGGTCTGTGGTAGGTCCGGTTTCAGAGAGCGTTAATCAGAGAGCGTTCCGTGCTGGAGCCCTACCTACAATGTGTCTCTCTTTTCCCACAGCCACTCATCCTTAATGATATGCTTCGTTTTCACGTAGCCAAGGCGAGGGAGCACTCGTGTACAGCCTGACTCGCACAGGATCGCGTCGATTCGCATTCGGCCGAAGTCGATCCCGTCGAGCACCGCAGCCTCATGGCCCTCCACATCG
>JWZX01002146.1:0-15463 GCA_001275005.1 Chrysochromulina tobinii | reverse complement strand
TCACGCAATTGCGTCGGAATTCGGACGCAATTGCGTCGGATCTCGGGCGCAATTGCGTCGGGTTTTGGGCGCAATTGCGGCACGATTGGAGCAACGTGTGGAACACACAACGCGTTATTAACACCGGCTGCTCAATGGAAGCTGCTAGCCGGTCGTCACCGATCGTCTACAACCTTCCCCCCTACAATAGGAGTTCCTTCACACACAGGGACTTCCCCACATCGCCCTCCAGCTTTTTTGGAGCACGAGGGTGTCGCGGCACTCCCTCGAGCGCGCGCCTTCTTCTTCGCTCTATCAGGCGGATGCCTGTGGTGATGGACGCCGAGTTCAACGGCGTGTGGGTCGACGAGGCCGACCTAGAAGCGTACCTCGACCCCAATGCGATGCGACCGGGCCCCTCTGCACCTACCGCGGCCGACGCCGACAACCAGGACATTGAGGTTGTTTCCCAGCACCACCCACCGTTGTCTGACCTGGAGTGGCGCCAATTGGGCTTCGATTTGGCGGTCGCCAATGCTCTCGCTGAATGCGGTGCATCCCGCGCAGATCTGGTCGCGGATCCTCCGCTTACCGCCCGCGAAGTCATCACCAGCCTCATCACATGGATCGGGCCTTCGACCGCGGCTGTCACCGCCATGGTTGCACTCGGTGCGCTCGACTCTGCCCAAGGCAACGGTCCATCCCAGCCGGCAGTGACTGCTGCGGCTGCGGCAGCGACTTTGCCTTCATCCGGGGGTCCGCCTCACGGTGGCCCCCTGCTTCCGATCGAGGGTCCTTCCCAAGGGGGGGGCCGTACTTTGACTCGGGCTGGACCTGACCCAGTCGGTCCGGCCTGCAAAGATCCTGCCGTGCCGCCCGAGATGGGTGGCACGGCTCAAGACGAAGAGAGTCGCGAGCGGGAGCGCCAGATGGACCTCCTGCTCGCGCTCCTTCCCCCGCGCGTCGTCGCCCAAGTATGCGACTTCTCCGAGCACGAGTGGGACCGCGTTCCGCTCGAGCGGCGCCGGTCCATCCTCACCAAACATCTCTGCTCATACTCGCCCGGCACTCTCTCGTCCTGCCGGCGAACTTTGACACGACTTGGTCGCTGGCTTGAATCCAACGGCTTCAGCGAACAAATCGTCACCTGGGATTGCTCGGGCGGCATTCTCTGCTGGTTCGTCCAAGACGAGCAACAGAAATCCCGCTCGAAGTCTGGCGGCGCCACCGTACCCGCTGCACTGCGCAGCGGTCTTGTCTTCGCAGCCAAGACGCTCATGCTCCCTCTCAAGGTTGACGCCAAATCGTTTCTCAACGTTGCCATACTCCCCGGCAAAGCGCCCACCCCGGCCCTCGCGACGACGATACGGATGCTTTACCACTTCGTCCACGTCGCTACCCATCACGAGATGCCGGTCGTGCGCCTATACGCATCTGGCTTTGTCCTCGCCGCGATCTCCGCTCTGCGGCTTCGCGACTGCCAACGAGCTACCATCCAACTTCGCGATAGCTACCTCGTCGGCTCTTGTTTCACGTCCAAGCATCCAAAGCGGCGCCAGCCCATGGTTATGCCATTCTTTGCCCCGCTCATCACCGAACCCGCCCTCTCGGGCTGGTGGGCCGCCCTGCCACAAGGGTCACCCGTCTTTGGTGGTGGCGGGCCAGACTTTATCTTCCCGAGGCTCTCCGTGCCGCGCGCGAAGACACTCGACCACAAGAAGGTCGTCCGTATCCCGGGCCCTGCGAAGTCCGCGGACGTCATTAAGGCTATGCGGTGGATCCTGACCCTCCCACCGCTCTCGATGGACGCGGAGGACGCCCGTCGCTACTCCGGTCATTCCCTGCGCCACCTGCTTCCTACGGTGGCCAGAATTCTCGGCTTCTCCATCGAGGAGCGCAACGAGCTTGCACGGTGGGCTGCGGCTGCCGACAGGCCTAGCCAGCGGAACGCCATGCCCAATGTCTATGCCTCCGAGGCAGAATGCGATAAGATCCTCGGGATCCTTAAGCGCCTCGTGGCTCGCATGCACGAGGTCGTCCAACTCATGGGCGGCCCCACCCACCTTCCTGCTATGGGTGGATGGTCGCAGTTCGCCGTCTACGCGAGCAGAGGCACGGATGTCGCCGCCGTCGTCACCGTCGACGATGACGTCGACACCCAAGTTGGTGCCGAGGCGTCCTCATCCGAGAGCAGTGATGACGACTTCGAAGACACCGGCGATGCATAGAGGCGCGTATCCGATGTGAACGCGCCTGCGCATCGCTGAGATACAAGGGGCCAATGGGTAGGATACGAGGGGAGCGTCGGTCGGCCCCCAGAGAGGCCGGCCGGCGAAGTTCCTTCCGTTAGCCCATTAGCCCTATCATATTATACGACCGGCATCCGAGCGTGTCATTATAACGAGTTATCGATTTCACACGCCGGACGCGTACGGTGGGGTTAGGCCTCAGAGCCGACCGGTGTTAATTGGAGCAACGTGTGGAACACACAACGCGTTATTAACACCGGCTGCTCAATGGAAGCTGCTAGCCGGTCGTCACCGATCGTCTACAACCTTCCCCCCTACAATAGGAGTTCCTTCACACACAGGGACTTCCCCACATCGCCCTCCAGCTTTTTTGGAGCACGAGGGTGTCGCGGCACTCCCTCGAGCGCGCGCCTTCTTCTTCGCTCTCCCACCCACCTCTCCCCGAGCGTGCGAGCGGCGCACCCCAGACTCATCTTTGGGGCCGATCACGATCGCGCCGAGCCTCATGATGGGGCTCGTCGTACCGAGGCTCGTAGGGCTGCTGGTAGTGCACACCTCGGTAGCCCGTCTCCCGGCGCGGCGGTCCACCGCCGCCGCGCCGATCTCTCTCTCTTGCTTCCTTCATATCCCGCAACTGCTTCTCGAGAGCGGTGCGCATCTGGGTGTACTTCGTCGCGGTGATGAACTCGAGCTCGCCGCTTGCGTTGCGCACCATGCCCGACCTGTCCGCTTTCATGGTGCTCTTCGCAGGCGTCGCGGCTGCCGCCTCGGTGCTCGCTCCGGCGCCACCACCAGCAGCTGCTTTTTCGACCCCGGTGCCCACCACACGCATCCATGATGCGTTGGCCAGGATGCTCATGGCCGCGCTCGCGCAGCTGTGCCCAGAGGCCATCATCGTCCCCACCGCTGGGATGAATTGGTCGTCGAACAGAGCCTCGAGCGCCTTCGGCGTCAGACTCCCCGACAACATGGTGAACGCCTTGTCCACCTGCAGCTTGGTGGTGAGGTCGAAGTTGACCTGCCTCGGCGTCTTCGAGGTGCGGTTCACCATCCCATGGGCCCCTGCGTAGTGCGCCAGGGTCTTGTTGATCTCCGATGTGCCGGCGATGACCAGCGACTCGGTCACGTTGAAGATCTGCACGAGGACGTGCCCGTTCCGCGTGAGGGACGCAGCTCCCCCCGCCTCCGCGCTCTCCTCCTTGATCGTGTGGTCGTCTGCTGCCACCCAGCGAGCCTTCTCAGCCAGGTGGACGCTTGGGCGACCGTACTTGCCGCTGTGCAACCGCGCTGTCACCAGCCGGTTGCGCCCAAACTCGTGGTGCGTCGCAACGATCACCGCGGAGTCGCACAGCTCCAGGAAGTCCGTGTTGTACATCGCCGACGCCAGCTGAGCCAGCTCGGCTGCCTTTGCCTTGTGGTTCTTTTTCTCCTCCTCCTCGCGACTCCGCAGCGCGGCGTCGTCAGCGGTCCCAGCGGCCCCAACATACGCCAGCTCTCGCCGAGCCGCCGTGTCCTTCTGCAGCATGACGAAGCGGCACAGCGATGTCATGTTTGCCGTGAGCAGCGTGTACTTCGCCGCATCCCCAGCGACGTTCGGGTCCGGCCACGCCTCCGCGCCGCCCAACGCGCTACCTGCCTTCAGGGCCGCCAGCAACGCAGTCAGCGTACCCGCATGCGGCGGCTCCGTCACGAGCTTCCCGACCGCGTAGCTGCTGAACCGAGTGATGGTATCCACGTGGCACCTCTCGAAATCGGCGATCGCGGCCTCCGGGATCGAGCTTGCCTTCAGCAGCTTGATCATCTCGTCGCGCTCGAACGCGGCGCCCGCCATCTGTGGCGCCGCGCTTTCGGAATCTTCGCCGTGGCGCGCGACGGTGGTTTCATCGCTTCGACGGACGGACCAGTCGAGGTTCGTCAAATCCGACAAATATCGATGGGGTCAACCCCGGCGAACTTGCTATTTGCTCCTATCGCTATTTTCGTCACATATGACGGACTGCGACCATACCAAAGCCCCGGAATCGTGTCGCGATGCGACGTCGGCTCTGCGCACTCCGCTTGGCCGGGTACGAGCCCGATGAGCTCTTCCTGGACGCCCAGCGCAAGCTCGCAGCTGCGGTCATTTCCACGGCGGCGTACGAACCACCGACGCGGCCCCATGAACAGGTCGTTCAGCAAGCCGTGCAGGATAAATCCACGCGCTTCTCGCTAGGATGGCACGGCGGTGATCCGCTAGCATTCCTCGAGGCCGCCAAGCACCTACCTCACCCCGCGCAAGAGGCCGATCTTGGTCTGCCTCCAGACCTTCTTGACGCCATTCGCTTCATCGTCCGCAAACGCGAGTCGATCGTCGCCTGGCGCAAGCGGCGCATGGATCTCCTCATCGATTGCAAGCGGATGGTCGACCACTTGCGGCGCCGCATGATCGCCGACATGGAGCCATCTATTCGCCACGTTTGCGCGGAATACGACCCGGCCTTTATGGCCCTGCTCGTCAACGCCACCGCGCACCCAGACGTGTACATCGTGCGAAACTTTGTCAAAGGCTTCGCCACGCATGGTTTCCTTCCAAGCTGCGGCATCTACGCCACGGGCGGCGATCCGCCGGACATCCCAACGGAGCAGGTGGTCAACCCCGTCTCCAATCGACTCTGGAACGCAAAGCTGCGTGCCTCCGCCTACGTCCGCGGCCACAGAGCCGCTGCCGACCCGTCGAGCGACGCTTGGACGGCCGTCACTACCGTCTGGGACGCCACCTCGATCAAAGAATGCGAAGGCCGTTGGTGCCTCGGCGTCGAGCACAAGCCCGGCCAATGGCGTGGGTTCCATCCAGAGGAGCTCGATGCGCACCCCTGGCTCCGCGGCCCAGGAACCTGGCGCTCCATGCGCAGATTCGGCGTCGAACAAAAGGGCAAGATTCGCCCGTGCGACGACGGCTCCGAAAACGGGATCAACTCGATCACCGGAACACTCGACAAGCTGTCTCTCATCCGCCCGGACTCCCCAGCTCACGTCGCTGCAGCTCTTGCGTAGCTTTTGCGCGTGCACAGATGCAGTGGTAGGATGAGCTCGTCCGACTCGGCACGTGGTCGACCCACCATGGCTCTGCCATCCTCGACACAGTCGACAAGTACTACCACTGGAGCGACGACTGCAAAAAGGCGTACAGACGCCTCCCGTGTCGAAACCCTGGTCTCATGGTCGTCTGTCTCTTCAACCCTGCGACAAAGACCGTGGAATACTTCATCATCCCCGGATTTTGTTTCGGATACTACTCAGCGGTTCTCTGCTGGAACAGGATCACCGCCCTCTACACGCACCTCGGTCGCCGCCTCCTCGCGATCCCGGCGACAGGGTACTACGATGATTTCCAGATAGGCGGCCCATGGTACGACCAGCCCTCGTCCCAAGGCACCTTCAACACCTTCGTCGACATGTTTGGCCCAGGATTCGACGAATCCAAACATGTCGGCTTCGACGAGCCCGCCGTCAACCTCGGCGTCTTGTCCGATTTCTCCCGTGTCCACATCGATGCGACAGTCACGCTCGGTGTCACCGAGGAGCGCAAGGACAAGCTACGCACCGTCGTGCGCGGCGCCTTCGCAGAACGCACCATCCGTCGCGCTCAATCAACAAAGCTCTTCGGCAAATCGCGCTTCGTCCTCTGTCCCATCTTCGGGCGGGTCGGCCTTGGCGTTCTCCAGCCTCTTCAGACCGTCAGGACCGAGGCGCCAGTGGTGCCCGGCTCCGAGGTCTACGAGTCACTCTCCTCTCTCCTTGAGATCCTCGACCGCCTGCAACCCGTCGTGTACTCCCTCTTTCGCAGGCGCGACTGGGCGGTCGTCATCCTCTCCGACGCATCTTTCGACATGGCGACCGGCTCCGGTGGCCTTGGCGTCGTCATATGGTGCCCGCAACGTCGCGAGCTCTTCTACACGGCAGTCGCCGACACTCGCAAGCTCGTGGCAGTCCTGCGCGACATTCAGCTCAAGAAGACGTACATTACTCAGCTCGAGCTCATCGCTGCCGTGTGTGCATACATCACGTGGCCCGACACCCTCGGCCGCCGCCTCGCGCACCACTTCATCGACAACCGTCCAGCCCGCGCGGGCCTCATCAAGGGCTCGTCAGGCAAACCCGACTCCGCGCGCATCATCAACGTCATGCACGTCGAGCTCATGGCCCTCCAGTGCCAGACCTGGTTTGGCTTCGTGTACTCCGAGGACAACCTGTCTGACGGACCATCACGGGGGGACTATGCCCTCCTACAACGGCTCGGGGCCATATGGCGCCCGTGCAAACTGCCACGCATCGACTGCTGGGCCCTGCCCCGCGCCCCGATGTGACAACTCACTGTTCCTGTATGCCTCTTTGATGGTACTTTGATGGCTCTTTGACCTTTGATCCACTATGCATAGGGCGACTTTGACGGCGATGCCTAACGGGTCGCGTAAATCTTTTCACCGCACCGCCGGCGCGTAACAGCACGTCCAGCGCCCGCGCCGGCGCAGTCGGTACGGAGTAGGGAGCGTCGGTCGGCCCCCAGAGAGGCCGGCCGGCGAAGTTCCTTCCGTTAGCCCATTAGCCCTATCATATTATTCGACCGGCATCCGCGCGTGTCATCATAATGAATTATTGATCCCACACGCCGGACGCGTACGGTGGGGTTAGGCCTCAGAGCTGACCGGCGTTAATCACTAGCATGTTCTTCGCAGCCGTCCTGCTGGCCGTCCTCGGCGCGGACCCGAGCTGCTCGTCGGGCATTGCCAGTGGTACCACATGCTGCTACGCCTCGTGCGGTGCGTGCGGCGACGAAGGATGTTCCGACCTCCCCGGCGGTCCTTCGATGTGCTGCAAGGGCACGATTGCAGCAGGTGGTTACACTTGTGACCAGTTCAACCCGCCATGCCGCCTGGTTCCACCCTCGCCGCCAGCTCCCTATCCTCAAACTGCGACCATCGACCTCGATGCGAACACACCCGTCGCTGAGGTGCCCACGACGTACCTCTCGTTCACGATCGACTCGGCCTATTGGAGGTCGAGCTGGTTCGACCTGGGGGGCAAGGACGACAGCGTAACGGGCAAGTACGGCGCGACGCTCGACGTGCTGATCGCTGCGCTCCGCCCGTCTATCCTGCGCGTCGGCGGCACGCAGGGCGACTACGACGTGTACGTCAACTTCTCGGCGGCCACCGCCGGCATCGACTGCGACCATCTACCCAAGCCGATGACCGACTTCCGGTGCAAATCGATCACGCCGGATCAGTGGAAGGCGCTGCTCGGCTTCGCGGCGCGCAACGACCTCTCCCTCGTCTTCGGGCTGAACGGCATGTTTGGCCGGCCGCCGAAGACGAAGCCCGAGACCCCCCAGTGCAATGCGACCGCCCCGGCTGGCGACGCCGCCTGCCCGGCACGCGACACGGTGGACTACGAGGCGTTGATCTCCTGGACGGTGACGAACCGCCCGCCCGGCTGGGACCACCTCATCGGCTTCGAGCTCGGCAATGAGCTCAATGAGGCCCTCAACGGCCTCGCTGGCGCCCGGACGCAGGCAGAGGACCTGTTGCAACTGAAGGCGTACCTCGATCGCACGTGGCCCGTCCGAGATACACACGGAGATACACGCCGAGATGCGAGGCCAGGAGCGCTCCGCTCGGATGGGGTGCCCGTCACGGCGGGGCCGGATACACACTCGAATGCCGAGTGGAGCGCGGAGATGCGAGCTTGGTTTGGGCAATTTGCGAACACGACGCACGGGCACATCGGCGCCCTCACGTTCCATGAGTACTCGATGGGCAACGGTCCAGACCTCGACCCTCAGAAGCTGCGCGCGTCTTTTCTGGACCCGGCGATGCTCGACCGGAGTGGCAACGGCGCGCGTGCGCTGCTCGCGATGCTGCCGCCCTCGGCGCCCGGCCAATCTCCACCAATCTGGGCGGGCGAGACGGCAGCTGCGACCAACGGTGGTCAGACGGGCATCACGGACACCTTTGTCGATGGCTTCTGGTACCTTGACCAGCTAGGCCAGCACGCTCTGGTTGGCGTGCAGACGCTCTTCCGTCAAACGCTCCTGTACGTAGGTGGGAGCTACCCGCTCATAGAGCTCACCGCGCTGGATGCATCGACCGCTAGGGGCCGTGCGGCCCCGCCTGCTCACGACGGCGCGAGGATTGCAGGCGAAACGCCCACCGAGTACACGGTGAACCCGCTCCCCGACTATTGGCTCGCGGTGCTCCACAAACGTCTCATGGGCCAAATTGTGCTCAACACGACGTCGTCCTCGCGCGGACTGCGTGTGTACGCGCACTGCGCCGTTGGCCGCGGCGTCGGCCTCTCTTTCCTCAACCTCGACGAGACGAGAGCGATCAACCTCACGCTGCCAGATACCCTCGCGCAGCTACCCTCGCGTCTCGAATACATCCTCACCGCCGGCGTGCCCATCGAAGGCGCTGCCCACCCTCTCCAATCCCGCGGCGTGCGTCTCAACGGCGGCGACGAGCTCTCGCTGCAGCCCTCCTCCGGAGGGACCCCATCCAAATTAGGGACCCCATCGCTTCCTAAGCTCCATGGGCTCTCTGTCGCGCAGTCGGGCGCGAGCGGCGCGCGCGTGCCTGCGGGCTCGCTCGGCTTCCTTGTATGGCCCGACGCCCAGCTGCCCGCGTGTGCAAAGCAGCGCGAGCTTGAATCATATTAGAACGAGAGAGATCCTGAAGAGCTCTCTCTCGCTAGCGTCCGGTCTATAGCAGAGCAGAAGTTGAAAGTACTGTACCGTGTACGTGTACCTTCTTTAGTACGTGGTGACGTAGGTGGCTCAACGCTACTCGTAAACCGTAAACGGCTGCGAGCCACTTTTACGGCTTTGAGCGTCTCCGCTCTGCTCACGAGGACTTCCGAAACGTTCAGGTTCTACGTTCCGACGCCTTGTTCCGACGATAACTGTCTACCTTGCACCCCATTCATGGCTCGAACGCAAGTTCGAGAATCGCCGCAGCTCGCTCAGCGCTACGGCCGAGCCGCACGGATGCGCTTCTTGCGAGGTGGGGTATGCTGCCTGTCGCGATTGCTCTCCACAAGAGGCTGCTTGAGTGATGTCTCGCAGCTCCGCATCTCGTCCAGCTGCCACCACGGGCTGATTGCGGCGGATTCGGAAGGGCTCGCCGTCAAATACGACGGCGAGATCAGAATCGGGAACGTCACAAATGATTGAAGCGGATCGATGACCCTTCGTGGACAGCGCGGCGCCGCAGTGCCCACGACGCCGGTTGCGCGACGAGTGGGCTTGCACTGCTCGGTCTGCTGAACTGTCGTCGCATTGGTGGCGCGACGTGTGGGCTTGCACCGCTCGGTCTGCTGAACCGTCGTCGCATTATCGATCTTAATCCTCGGAGACTCTACCTTCTGTTGCAATTGTCGATGGTAGAGCAATCCCTCGCGCATGTGCATGAGCGTGAAGTCCTCAACATCGCCGTCATCCCAGTTGACACGCCACAATGAGCGATGCCCGTATTTGATCCATGCCGTACATTGGCCACTCTCCATCTTCGCACCAAAGCGCCAAGCCACTCGCGCGCCAAGCCATTTGTGACCGGTGTAGCTCCAGTCATCCATGTGGCCGTGGGTCACCCCGCCGTCGGTCAGTCGGTCGGCCAGTGCGCGCTTTTTCATTCACGGCGACACGCTAAGTAATATTTCCAGTCCTTCCGGGTTCAACACCGGATAGCCATGCACGTCCTTTGCAAACGAAAGCGCGCAGATTGACTTGACTTGACTTGACTTGACTTGACTTGACTTGACTTGACTTGCAACTCGGCGGCGATCGGACCCTTTCTTGCGGGGCCACTTCGTTCGCGACAGTGCGTGAGTGTTGCGGTGCGACGCAAGGATGCTTGAATGGTTGGTCGTGCTTTCGGCCGCCATTGCGCCGCACCTTCAGTACGCCAAGTCGCCACACCCACTGCCACTTAAGCAAGCGATCGCTCGGCTAGCGGCCGAGAGCTGCGGCGGTGCCAAGGCGTCCGTGGCACAGGCCTTCGAGGCGGAGCAACTCATCCAAATGCTGGAGGCGAGCTCTCCGCCCGCCCGCTCGTGGGCCGCACGTGGGCCGCTCTTGGATGGCGCATGGGATCAGGTGTACACGAGCAATCCGGGAGCTGGGACCGTGGCAGCTGATGGTGTCCAAGCTCGACGAAAGCTGATCGGACGCATCTCCGGCCACGTCCTGCAGCTGATCGACTACGAGGAGCCCTTTGGTCGCGAGGTGCCGCCCGCCTTCTCATACGCCCAGCGGGCACGCGCTGGTTGGCTCAGCCTCGGGCTCCAAGCCGAACTGCGGGCGAGCGTCGACCCTCAGCCCGATGCGGTAACATGGCACGTGAGCTTCGACACGATGCGCTGGTCCCTGCTCGGAGGCAAGCTGCCACTGCGCACACGCTCGCTGCCGCCGGGTAGCGGCGGCGTGTGGCGCACCACCTACCTCGATCACGACACGCGCGTGCTACGCGCGCAGAGCCACCGCGGGGGACCGCCAACGACCTATGTTTTGAGCAAGGCGGCCGGGCCGAGCAAGACGAGAATAACTAGGTGAACTGGTGAAGAAGTGATTTGAGCTCACATGTGAAAGACTCAAGGGTCTCCAGCGTTTAAAAGCCAATTCCGTCCTCTTGACATGGTCGGAGGAACCCGTGCACTTACTAATGCGCTTACCGATGCCACTTACAGCACTTACAGCTCGTCCCGTTCTTCATCGACCGTCGTTGGGACAGACTTATCGCCATGCGCCCGCCATTGGCCAAGCGCGCGCGCGCCCAACAATGGGGGTGGCACTGCGCTGGCCAGGCCGCGCGAGGAGTGAATGATGGCGACGGCCGAGGCGCCCAGGCACAGGGCCCACACAAAGAGCAGAGTTGTATTGCACTGGACGTGGCACAAGCCTCGCCGCGGCGGCAGCAACGGCGGCGGCGACGCTGGCGGCAGTGCACCGAGCGGTGATGAGCCTAGCTCGTCGTCGTCCTCGACTGACGACTCGAGCAACTCCATCGCCGCGCTCTTGTGCATCGGGATCGAAGCCCGGCGCCGAGGACGCAGTGCGGGAGGCACCTCGACCTGGTACCACGCAGTGGTAGGCAACGAGGCAGCAGGTGAGACGCCGGAGCGCGTCTCAGCCACACAGCGCTCGAAATCCCTCCATCCGCGCACCAACTCAGTAGGAACCTCTTGGAGGATCCGATGCGTCATGAGGCCTTGCTGCACGTCGTACAACAAATGCTGTATGGCCAGGAGATTAGCTCCAGCCGCCAGGCTCGGTGGCAGGTTCAGCGGCGCGCGGGTTGTCGAGTCGATTTCCTTGGCCATGCCAAAGTCGATGACAAAGAACGTGCCGTCACCGTCGGACAGGTAGTTGCAAGGGTTGCTGAGGTCATTGTGCAGCGTCGCCGCGCCACCACTCGCAATCGGTGCGCCGAGCTGACGGAGCAAGTGCAGCAGCCGGCGCTGCTGCTCTATCGTCAGCCTGCCGCCTTGGCGTTGGGCGACGTCCTTGAGCGTGCCACCTGGAAGCATCTCCATCACGAGCCGAGATCGATCGAGGTCTTCCTCGAGGATATGTGGCGCTAGGCCAGCTGCTGCCGCGCGCCGCTGAAACCCGGCCTCCTTGCGTATCGCAGCACGCGACTTGGTGCCTGAACGTCGGAGCTTTGGCTGAACGCATGAGCTCTGCGTCTTGAATTGTGCGACTGCTACCCACGGCTCTTGTGCGCCACGCCGCCCCTGGTAAACGATCTTATCCTTGCCCTCAGAGCCGAGCTGTCGACCGATGACAAGCGTGTCGGTAGTGACGTGAACGTTGCCAGCGTCGGCTGCGGCGTCAGCTCGCGAGCCCCCAGCAGGATAAGGGCACGCTCGCATTGTTTTGGGACCGATACTATTCACAGAGCACAGTAGTCCCGACGTAGACGGGTGAACCCTTTCTTTACTCACGAAAAGCCAGGTCGTCGCACATCCTACGGAGCGGCGACTTGGGATTTTCCGAAAGTTTAGCAACTTTTGGCGAAAACAGAGGTGCCTCGCAACTTGCCTCGCTCGCTTTGTGCAAGTCGTCAGTCACGCTCACGAGGCGACCGCGGAGCGCACGCACGCTCGCACGCACGCACGCAACCACGAACATCTGCAAAATGGACTTTGTGAACAAGCCTCTGCTTACTGGCGAGCTCGACGAGGTGCCCGGCCTGGGTGAGGTGGGCATCAACACTCTGAATCGCTCAGGGATCTTCACGACCTACCAGGTCATTGGCAAGTTCCTCGAGGTGCGCAAAGGAGGCTCGAACCGAGCTTGAGTGCATCTCTCACTGCGTCACACGCCCATTCACTTTGCTGTGTCGCACGCCCTATCGCACAGTTTGGCCGGGACCCGGAGAGACTCCACACGTGGCTCGTTGACATGGGGTGCCATAAATCATCGATGACCACGCACCAAACAGCACATAAGATAGCGGACCGCGTCCTGATCAAGGGCTTCAAGTGCGAGATCAAGCTTTCGGATCACGTCCTCACGTCGTCACAAAGCCGCTTCGGTGATGACCAGAAACGTGCATTCATGAATCAGAAGCTCACCGGCAACCTCGGTGACTTCACCGGGATCGGGTCGGCGTCTCTGGCAAACCTCGCCGCGGTGGGGATCACGAACAGCGACGGCCTTTTTGCCGCGTTCCTCAGTATCATCGACAACCCCAATCCGATGGCGAATACTGACAAGTGCGACCAGTTTTACGAGCAGCTCGGAAGATGGAAGGTGGCATCTGGCTTCAAAGCCACCATCATCTACCAGCTGCAGTCGAAGCTCGCTGTCGGCATCGATTCGTCAAACGTGGGCATCGAGTACTGCCAGCAACTGGACGCCATCCCCGAGCATTCTCTCCCTAGCACTGGCGAGCAGAGCCGAGCTCTTCCCCCTCGAGCTGTTCACCCCGAAACGGGGCGCGAACTCTTCCCGGCGCTCGACACAGAGCAGCGGCGCGAGGCAGAGCGGCGCGAGGCAGAGCGGCGCGAGGCAGAGCGGCGCGAGGCAGAGCAGCGCGAGGCAGAGCGGCGCGAGGCAGAGCGGCGCGAGGCAGAGCGGCGCGAGGCAGAGCAGCGCGAGGCAGAGCAGCGCGAGGTGCAGCGGCGCGAGGCAGAGAGGCGCGAGGTGCAGCGGCGCGAGGCAGAGCGGCGCGAAGCAGAGCAGCTCGTGTCCGCTCTGGCGAGCTGGCTCACGGCCAGTGCCGAGCGGCAGTCAGCTGCCGTGACGCCGGAGCAACAGCCCATCGCTATTGGCGTGCCCCAGCAGCCACCACCCATCGTTGGTGTGCTCCAGCAGCCACCACCCATCGTTGGTGTGCCCCAGCAGCCACCACCCATCGTTGGTGTGCTCCAGCAGCCGCCACCGCCCATGGCGATGGCGCAGCCCGTCAAGCGCATCGCGGATCGTAAAACCCCGCCCTCCGCGTCGTTGACGCCTGTCGAGACCCATCACTCACTACTCGGGCTCGCGCTTGCACTCATGCTCGCTGGCGTTGCCTTCTGGGGCGCAAATGGATTCGCCTGCACTGCTCTCAAAGTTCTGGACGCGGATGGATTCTCCTCTGCGCCCTTGCCGCCATGCACCGCCTGCACTGCTCTCAAAGTTCTGGACGCGGATGGCGCTTCCACCGTCGACTACGCGGGCATCACGTTCAAGGTCAAGAATTCCTCGGCCTTCATCGCGAGACCAAAGGCGGCCATCCCCACGCTCACCAAGCTCAGCTACGCATACTTGACGGGCGTTGAGGCCCCTGCTGTTGTGTGCTCATGCCTTTAGAAGTCGCGTGGGCACCCTTTTCCATGCGGCGGACTGACACAGCACCATGGTCATTAACCTGCCGACGCGCTCGCCTTTCACCTCCAGCAAGAGGAGCTCGTGCGGCTTCGTGAGGTCGAGCGGCGGGCGCGCGCGGAGAATGACGCCGCGAGCAGCTCGCGGACAAGGCCGCCGCGGAGGCCAAGCGGCGCGAGGCCGACGCGCTCGCCTTTCGCTTGCAGCAAGAGGCGCCTGTGCGGCTTCAGGAGGTCGAGCAGGAGGGCGCGGAGAATGAGCCGCGGAGAAGGCCGCATCGTTAAGTTCTTGGAGCCTCGGCCTCCTCGCTTTCGTGATTGCGTGCATGTACGAGCTCTGGCCCGCCGCCACCCTCGCCGCCTTCTCGGCTGCCGCCGCCTTCTTGGCCGCAAAGAATGCCGCCGCCTTCTCGCCCGCCGTTGCCGAGGAGAAGGCCGCGTTGTACGCCGCCGCCTTCGCCTCCCTCGTATAATTGGTTACGTACGAGTACTCGCAGTCCTGGAGCTAGAACTAGAACTGAGATGCTGTGATGGTTACGTACTCGCATGCGGCAGATATGTATAATTTTCGGAAAACTCAAAAGGTAAGAGGCTTGTTACGTGTTAGAAAGCAACCATACCAGGGAGCGGATCGCGAGAAAAAAAGGAGCTCGAAAAAAAGGGTTCACACGAGTTTGCTGTGAATCGCACACACACTGCTCGCTTTGTAGGACGCGCTCGCCGAGTGACCGCGAGCGCAAGCACCAACGACCCACGAAACATCTGCCAAATGGACTTTGTGAACAAGCCTCTGCTTACTGGCGAGCTCGACGAGGTGCCCGGCCTGGGTGAGGTGGGCATCAACACTCTGAATCGCTCAGGGATCTTCACGACCTACCAGGTCATTGGCAAGTACCTCGAGGTGCGCAAAGGAGGCTCGAACCGAGCTTGAGTGCATCTCTCACTGCGTCACACGCCCATTCACTTTGCTTGTGTCGCACGCCCTATCGCACAGTTTGGCCGGGACGCGGAGAGACTCCACACGTGGCTCGTCCGTGACATGGGGTGCCATGCACCATCGATGACTAGGCACCAAACAGCACAACAGATAGCGCGCCGCGTCCTGATCAAGGGCTTCAAGTGCGAGATCAAGCTTTCAGATGGCGTCATCAAGTCGTCACACAGTCACTTCGGTGATGACAAGAAACGTGCATTCATGAATAAGAAGCTCACCGGCAACCTCACCGTTGACTTCACCGGAATCAAAGAGGTGACGGTGGCAAACCTCGCCGCGGTGGGGATCACGAACAGTGACGGCCTTTTGGCCGCGTTCCTCAGTATCATCGACAACCCCAATCCGATGGCGAATACTGACAAGTGCGACCAGTTTTACGAGCAGCTCGGAAGATGGA
>JWZX01002144.1:0-12382 GCA_001275005.1 Chrysochromulina tobinii | reverse complement strand
AGCTCTTTTCGAACTTGATGGACGAGGCGCGCAAAGTCGCCACCGCCACGGGTGGCAAGCTCTCCATCGAAGCATGCGAAGACCTTTTCGCAAAGATTGGGGTGACCAAACCTGGGGGCTCGATCCGCGGGGGTGACACCGACACCGTTGCGACGACAACTGTGGGACCCTCTAGCCGCCACAATTTGAAGACAGAGTTCAAGAGGACCGTCGTCTAACCGCCATCCCTGTCGCTCCCCGGGGGAGTAACTTTCCACGGCCGATACGGAAGTTCAGTCGATGAAAATCGAGTAGCACGGCATCGGCATTAGCGCGGGGAGCAGGCACAGCGCGGCAGCAGGCCCAGGCACAGCGAGGGGCGGAGGCGGGAGTACAGGTATCAGAGCTGCGCCGGGCCGCCCCCTTGCGTGATGCCCACCCGCCCACCGCGCATCACGAGCCATACTCAGGGGAGATGAGGGAGATCGCTAACATACTTCAGGCCATGACATCTGCGATCTGGCAAACTACAATTGTACACTGATTCCTTCTCGGGCAAACTAGTGCTCGGAGGTCGTGTTGACGAAGTGCGATATGTCATAGGGAGCCGGGAAGGGTTTGGGTCCGCGGCCGACTTCCAGTTGGTATGTGTCGGTTGTCCGCTGTGTCTGTGTCTGCGCCCGCGTGTCCTCACCGGATGACGTGCGACCGGGCCTTTTAGGGCCTGCCGGTCAGCACGGAGAGTGGTAGGACGCCTTATCTTGGAGCTCGGGGCTAAGCTCACATTTCCGATTTCGTCGCAGTCGGGCGCCGAGCAAGCATGCATGTCGCCAAAATTAGAATCTCACAGGACAAAGGCTGAATTTAGAACTAGAAATTTCCAATTAAAACTTTTCCGACCGTTCCGACGGCGGGCGGTCAGCCATGCTGCCGGCGCGAGGAGACCTCTTGTGGATTGGGCTCTCGTACATCGGGCTCTCATATGGGAATTTCCCTCCTGAACCGCCTGAGCCGCCTTCTCCGCCCAACCCGTCCCCTGCACCATCGAGGCCACCGTTGGCGCCAGGCTACGCGTCATCGTCGATTACCCTGTGCGAAAACATCTGCCTCGATGAGAGTGGCAATGATTGGGCGAACGATGGAGTTTGCGACGACGGCGGCCCGGGTTCGGATTATTCCGCTTGCGGATTTGGACTCGGCTCCGATTGCCTAGACTGCGGCCCGCGTCGGAGCGATGCCCTCCGGCTGTGCACCTCGTGCCCCATCGAATGCAACCAACTTGGCAACGCCAGCCGATTCCCGCGAGATATGTGCCTCGAGTCGATGTACAACGAGATGGCGAGCGTGGACTTGGAGAACCCGTTTGCGGTGCAGCCATCGTGCCACCGGCAGTGCAACAACTGGCAGTGCCTCCACGACGGGGGCGACTGCACACTCGCCCAGGCACTCGATGTGTGCCGACCCCTCCAGAAGAGACGAGCCAATCTGCTCAAGACGATCCCACCTAACTCAACGACTGCACGCGCGCCCGTTGAGTTCAGCGTGTCCGCGATGAAGCCCTTCCGCCCGACTCTGGACACGGCTGCGAACGAGTGGAAGCTCGAGCTCGAGATGACGATCTCCCTGCGCTGGGCTGACTCGCGCCTGATCAGCGTGCCGTGTCGGCGCAAGTTGAGCGACATGCTGTCGTTCGCCCCGGGCACGGCGGCCGCGGTACGTGAAGCGCAAGAGTCCGACCGGTCGATCATTTGGATGCCGACGCCGAAAATCAACGACTCGGCCATCACCTATCGGGCTGATCCGTCTAACGTGGCGCCCGGCTCGATCAAGAATGAGGTCTCGGCGGCGACCTTCACGTTCACCCCAGGCGCGACGACGCCTTGGATTGGCGGCGGGCCGGCCGGCTCGACGCATTGTGTGGACTGCGCGCAACAGACCTTGAGCTTCACGTGGGCCATCGGCGTCGAGCCCCTCCTCAAGTTCGACTTCTTCCCCTTCGATCATCAGCAGTTCACGATCCGCTTTGACCTGGGCGAGCAGGTCGACGCCTTCTCCTGCGAGCACTTGCTGAGCGACACCAGCTCCCTTTTCGCAACGCTCAAGGCGGAGGGAAACTTAGACTCGTTGCTCCCCACCACCAACGAGTACTTTTGGAACACTGGTGCCCCAGAGCCCCTCAGCGCGCATCATCCGAAGGGCGACGGTGGCGCCGTCGACAAGGGCAAGTGCGACATCACGTTCAAGGTGAAGCGTGACACCTCGATCATCTTCTTGAAGGTGATCATCCCGACGATCATCGTGGTGTACTTGGGTCTACTCGGTGTGCTGCTCCGAGCGGAAGACTTTGCGGGCGACCGCGCCGCGCTCCTCGGTGTGTCGCTGCTCATCAACATGGTCAACCTCGAGCGCGACAATGGGCTCGGCAAGCTCATGTACTCGGTGTGGTTCGACACGTTCAACCTCTCGCAGATCATCATTATTGTGATCGCGGTGATCGAGGGCCTCGTCGAGTATAGGCTCCACATAACGGGCAGGGAGTTGGAGTGCCTTATCCTCCAATCCGTCTGGTCGTGGCTCCTGCTGGCGGGCTTCTACCCGCTGATGACGGCGGCCATCATCCTGGGCGGTGCCAACCAACCGGAATGGGCCCTCGCCTGCTGGATCCTCATGGGCATCTGCTTCTTCATCGCTCTGTGCGTGGGTTACTATCGGATTAGATTCGGGCGCGTGCGGCGGAAGCAGGCACTCAAGAGACTGTATGATGCCGACACCGAAGATCCTGAGGATTTCATGCACCGCTTCACTGCAGCCTTCGAGGCCTTCGACGAAGTCGGCGCGGGCGCGCTCCATATCGACGTGGCGCGCGAGCTCTTCAAGGCGGCGATGAATCGGGACTTTGACGGCGATGGTCGGGTCGAGGGGTTCGAGCTCTTTTCGAACTTGATGGACGAGGCGCGCAAAGTCGCCACCGCCACGGGTGGCAAGCTCTCCATCGAAGCATGCGAAGACCTTTTAGCAAAGCTTGGGGTGACCAAACCTGGGGGCTCGATCCGCGGGGGTGGCACCGACACCGTTGCGACGACAACTGTGGGACCCTCTAGCCGCCACAATTTGAAGACAGTTGTCGTCTAACCGTCATCCATGGCACTCCCCGGGGGAGTATATTTCCACGGCCGATACTAAATTTCCACGGCTGGCTGAATGAGGGCTGCGACCGGGCCGGGGAGGGGGGTGGGAATGGAGCCGAGCGGATCGCGCTCTGCTTGACCGCTGATGCTGCGGACCGGCAGCTGCGAGCTCGCGTCGGACTCGGAGATCGGCCGAGAGACAGGCCGGGAGACCGTCAGTCGAGTGTTGGAGAACCTGTTGTTGACTTACAGTTGGAGAACCTGTTGTTGACTTACAGAGCATGTTAGTTGTTACTTCATACTTGTTTCAACTTGTTCATCGATCCGCCGAGGGAACGGAATCGGGGGAAACAAAAATTGGGTGAACTTTCCTTCCGGCGCAAAACAGTAACCAGTTGTGCTCGCGGAAGGCCGGAACCTGAACCTCATTCTGGGCTTGACACACAAGCACTCAGGCTCTCCTGCAAAGCGCTCCTGTGAGCTGTGTTCACACGGCATCGCCAGTGTGCTCCACCATGGCCGGGTCCTTCGCCGGCCCCGCTGTGACCGTCCGCCCGTTCCAGCCACCAGTCGTTCTCAGTCGTAGGCGCCCACCTCGGCAAAGTTCTGACGGATCTCCGTCTGCCGGTACTGACTCGAGACGCGGCCTCCAGCGCACCAGCTTGGCAGGCCGGCTGGTGCGCTACCCTTACGCGTGCCGAGGGTGCCGTGTGCCACGCCCGCTTCGGGGGCTCCGTAGAAGAGGACTACGTCGCCCGATGCGAGGGTCAGCTCCAGGCACGTGGCGCACGCCACCTTGTGCCAGTCGCGCCACTTCTTCCCGGGTGTGCCGCGCCCTCCACCGGTCCAGCAGCGCTTGCACCTGATGAGGGAGGCAATCAGATGCCATCAGTGGCAATCGGTGACCTCCGCCGGAGCACCGGTGCAGTCGGTGTGGGCGGGGGGAGGCGTGTTCGAGGAGGAGGGTGGAGGGGGGGTGGGGGAGGGATATGGGGGGGCGCACCTCGGGGCGTGGTCGAGTAGGAAGGTGGACGAGTCGCCAAGGGCGAGGATGGCGACCCACCGCGTGCCCGGCTTGTCCACGTGCACATGCATGCGCGCGCCACCGCCGCCACCGTCACCGCTACCGCCGCCGCCGCCGGCACTGCCAGCCCCGGCACTGCCACTGACGAACCTCAAGATTTGTGCCTCGCCCACGAAGGGGACGCCCGTCTCCCCGCGGCGGATGGAGAGCGCGGGCTGGCCGGGCGTGGCAGCGGCGTTGACCGCGTCGAGCGCGGCGCGCAGCAGGGGGGCGAGGAGATCTGTGCGGTGCTCGAGAAACATGCGTAGGGGGTACAGCTTGGTGTAGTTGTCTTGGCAGTTGTTCCCTTGCGCGGCCGCACACTTTGCCATCGTGCCCTTCCCGTCCGGCGGGGCGACGATGTCGAGGCCAAACGCAGCCTCGAGCCGAGCGGCGAGGGTCGCGCCTTTACAGCCGTCCCAGTTGCGCAGCACGTAGGCCATCTCACCGCCCAGTGGGACGCGTTCGATGTGACCCGAGAAGGCGGTCATCTCAAATGGGGTGTGCGTGGGCGTGCGGGCGAGGACTACCTTGGATGTCCCGTCCTTGTCCGGCCGGGGCTGGCGCTCGCCACCTGCCGCGAGGGGCCGCTTGCCCACGCGCAAGCCGCGCGCCGCCTCGGCCGCGATTCCCGCCAACTCGCCACCGAGCTCGTCGTGAGGAAGGTACTTGATGGTGAGCCGCTGCCCGGGCATGGGCCGAGGCTCGAGGCCGTGCGCCGTGTGGTCTCGGTATTGCTGGCCATTGTGGCGTGTGACGCATGCAAAGTAGGAGTTGCCGTTAGAGCAGACGTCGAAGTTACCGCACTTGTTGGGCTCGTGCTGCAGCTCGTACCATGTGAGCTCCTTGGGCCACGGCGCTCCCGAAACGTCCTCCGAGGAGGGCGCGCCGCCGTAATGCGCGTGCTCCTCCTGCTGCAGACTCGCCGCCATGGCCTGATCATCGCGCATCCACGCCGCATCTTCGTCTCGCTGGAGGCGCGCGGCCAGCGCCGCATCCAAGGAGGTCATGTTGTCGACGTCCTCGTCGTCCTCGCTGCTGAGATTGATGATCTCAGCACCTTCTGGAGGCGCCATGGCTTTGGCCTTCTTAGCGGCGTGGGTTACGGGCGATGGTGGCGGCCCGCGCCGTGCCTCGCGCTCGGCGCGCAGTTGTGACAGAAGCGCGTTCGACATTCTGCGAAACCTCGCTCGTCAGGCGGTCCAGTCTCGGCGGGCGGGCAAAAAACATGCACGATCCGTAATCAGCCATTCACAGGTGTTGCAAACCTTTCGGAAATTCCCCAGTGTCGCCGCTCCGGAGAGCGTCGACCCGCACACGCATGGTTCGCAGCGTGAAGGTCCGCTCTCTCCTTCAGACCAGTATGAATACTTTCTCTCTTTATGGCCATGTATGGCTGTTTCTCAGCTCTCCGTCTGCATGTGTCTCATGTGAGGCCTGGCCTGTATTGTATTGTATTGTTTTCACGGCTGTGCTGCTTACCGGTACATACGTGTTGTGTGTATTCATAATGAATACCAGGTCACCCTCACATAGTCTGTCGTGTTAACGTCACATAGTCTCGCACAACTCGCGGCGCCGCCGCCCGCCCGCCTGCGGCCGCCGCGCCGTTTTCGCCAGTTTCGTTCGCACGCAAGTTCGGTGTTTGGAGCAACGTGTGGAACACACAACGCGTTATTAACACCGGCTGCTCAATGGAAGCTGCTAGCCGGTCGTCACCGATAGTCTACACCCTTCCCCCTGCAACAGGAGTTCCTTCACACACGGGGGACCGGCATCCCAGGCTCCCACTTAGTGAACGGGGCGCGGATACGTAAATTGGTTTCGAATACTCTATAGGCTCGGGGTAAGAGGCTTGTTAGAAAGAAACCAAACCGGTCTCTAGCTAAGGCGGCGGGACATGCTATACCGAACTCAACAAATGCCATCCTCAGTCTCCCCCCCCGGTACTCCAGGAGGATCATCGGCCTAGGCAGAGATGTGTCTCGGAAGCAGCGGGCCCGTCATCAAGCGTCACTCGGCGAAGAGTCCCCAGCGCCGGCAGAAGAGGATGAGCCCCAGGGGAGGAAGCAGATGAAGAGGAGAGAGATTACGATCATTAAGTAGACGGCGAGGCGGGCCCACGAATGAGCCGACGGTGCGTGTGTGTGAAGAGGTGGGGCACATGCTCACACCATACCATCCCCCTCGGGGGAGACGCAGAAGCAACACAGGCGAGGGTCGCGCCAGAGGCCCTGCTCCGGGGCCGTAGCTGACCGGGAGCCTCTCAGAGGGACGCTGGGCGAGGCGGCGCCTGTGGATGCCAGAACGGAGCCCCCCGAGGGGCACAAAGGGGCGCAAGCATAGCACGCACCAGCATCCCTGCTCCGGGGCCGTAGCTTGCCGGGAGACTCTCAGAGGGGGACTGGGCGGGATAAGCTTGCGGGGGGTCATGGGTTCGGGGGAGCATTAGGACGCGTTAGAGCGCGTCCACATCCGCAACACTGTCCCGGTCATCCTCCGAGTCTCCAGGGTCGAATTGAAAGGGCTTCTCCTCGACGGGCTGCGTATAGCCAAGTGCCGCAGTACACACCTCCGTCAAGGCAGCACATGCATCCATAGGGGTCACGCCTTGAGAGAGTACCATGACGACACCATCATGTTGTAAGCTCGTGATTTCCCCAGCGCCCCTCAAGCGTGACCAGGCAAGCTTCACGGCGCGCGAGAGGCCTTCCGCCTCCTGAAGGAAAAAGGACTTGGCCGTGAGTGCAAACTTGTGCTCGTTTTCGGGCTTGTTGAGTGCAAGCCAAGCGCGGACAAAGGCAACCAGTGTGGGCATCCGACGAGTAAACTCGCCTGTCAGTGCGCGGCGGCTATCTTGGTAAGCTCGGAGGCTGAAGACCTCCCCTTCCGTCCCAACCGCAAAGGGGGGCATTTGCATCATCGCCGGGCAACCCTGGCGTCGTTCCCAAGCCTCCAGGGAGCCATCATTATCGAGGGCATTGAACAGGTCTTTCGCGGCCTTGCGGCGCGCAGGTGCTGGGACATGGGGTCCAAGGAAGAAGAGCCCAACCTCAGCAAGAACTTGCTCACGGTGCGTGAGGAACAGTCTGGACTGTTCACGCCCCGATTGGAACACATCAAGGCACGCACGAGGGTAGGAGGCCGAGTCATCCAGGTCATGACCACGGCCAGCGAAGGCAACATCACGCAGGGCACGTGGGAGTCGGAAGGGGTCTACATCCCCTCGGAGGGCGTACTCGCGAGCGGTGCATATGAATCCTGCCGCGACGAGGGCAGCGCCGAGTCGACAGTGATGGTATGTGATGCGAACGACGTGGTTCTGTCCGAGGGCGCGTAGGAAGTCCCGAGCACGCTCGCGTAGTGTGCCGAGGCCATCTGCCCTGGGGGCGTCCGCTTCCGGCCCTGCGTTTCGAATGTAGCGGCGCATGGCAGCGGCATTGACCGGACAAGTTAACACGCGCGTAATTGGTTGGAGACCCTCCCGGATGAGGCGGAGAGCCTCCGCACGCTGACGGGTAGCATCAAGGAGTAGCGTCCGTGCAGCGCGTACCCGGGCAATTGCCTGTGGAGCGCGTGGGCTCCTATCCAGGTTGAGGCGGAGTAGGATGGCCCGTGTGCAAGCCTCAATCTGGTCCGGCGACGCCAGGCGAACGCCAACAGGGACAGGGATGGCAAGCACACCAAAGGCGTGTGTTGCACGGAGAACGCGCTCAGATTCACTCACCTCATGGGCGCGGGGATTGCGGGGTGGGAGCGGTGGCCAGTCCGCCCACCTTGCCCCTACGCCTCGGGCCTCACCGCGAGCACCGCGGGCCGCTGCACGATCCGCCGCTGCGTTCCATTTATTAGAGGAGTGGGCTTTAACGTGTAGAGCCCATAGTTGGCCACCGCGGCGAGCCTCCTCGTGAATCCATAGTTGCCGCACTTGGCGGGCAAGGGAACAATTCGCAGAGACGGTGATGGTACCAAGGGCCACGTCGCGGGCATAGGTGGAGTCTGGGCGAATGATGGCGGGCACGGTGGATCCCTCGATGTCCCGTAGGTACACGAGGGCTTCCGCAAAGGCCGTGAGTTCAGCCACGTTGTTGGTACCGCGCTCAGCGCCCAAGAAAGGTGGGGCCGTCGTCTGGAGCGTAATCGGTCCGTAGAAAGTAGCATGGTGGTGGGCCGTAGTATCAGTCTGGGTCCCACGACCTCCGTGTACGACGACAACCCCCCACCCACCATCTGCCTCTCCTGAGCCATCAGTGTAGATCGAAAGGATTCCGGCGCGGAGAAGCTCCGGTGGGGGCTGAGTCGCCTGGGGAGGAGGGAGTTCAAACACAGAAGCCGGGGGGAGGAGGGTTCCGATCACAATCGGGCCAAGCACCGGCGCCACGGTTATCCGGAGCCGCACATAGCGGCCGTTGACCTGCAGGGCGGTCGTGACAACGACCGAGAGAGGGGGTGTCGGATCATGCTCACCGATGACTAGAGGCCGGGTGAGTGGGAGCGCCAGTGTGACGCCGGAGCCCGCCTCACGGACCCAGCCTGCCCACGCCTTTTTCCAGCGTTGCGTAGGGGTGTCGTGTTCGGGGATCTCCTGAAGCCACATGAGGATCGCCTCCTCCTCTACACATGCTTGTCTCCAGGAGAGTTGCATGATAGTCGCAAGGGCTGTCCGTACCCGATGATAAGAGATAGTTGGCGAGCAGTCAAGCGGGCCGTCAGTGGAGTTACGCCATTGACGCTCAATGAGCTCACGGGAGAGTTCTGCAACAAGGATCGCGAATGGTTCGTGGACAGAGGGATTTTTGCCCGAGCAGACACCAGTGAGAAGGGTCGCACCCACTTCGCGGAGGAGGCATGCGGGGGCGCGATCAGCCGCCACTGGGGATCCAAGCATCGAGGCAACGGCGCGGGCGAACGTATCGATGAGGGCCGCAGCGTAACGGCAATCGTGACGAACATGACGTGTGGTCTCACGGAATGTCTCAAGTTGCTCCTCGCGGGTGAGACCTGCACAGTGACCTAGCCGCCAGCAGATCCGGCACAGTTGGGCACCCGGTCCTGTGCGTTGGCATCGGTCGTTGCCCAAAGGCCAAGCGTCCAGGAGCGTACGATAATGGCACTCACGCGTCCACCGTGGGAGTGATGGGCAACACAAGCCTCCGAACAGGGCGAGGCGTACGTTCCCCGCTGACAACACAGGGTGGTCGAGAGCATCCACCCACGACGTCGAGGTAGCGCTCTGGTGGTTCGGGTCGAGGGTACGGGGGACAGTATGCGAGTAGGACAGCTGGATCGCATACAGATGGGACGCGTCCGCAGAGATGAATGGTACCGCAGGGCGCAGTCTATCCGTACGTGCATACATGAGCGTCCAGCGGCTGGCATTCACATGGGGGTAGCCCAGTGTTGGAGGGCCACTCAATAGGCCAGGCAGCTCGACTGGGCCGCCATAAACAAGGTCAGAGTGGGCACGACCACGTCCCCCCCTCTGCATACGTCGCTCTTCTTGCGCAGCGTCATCCTCATTGTGGGGGGTCCAAACTTCCCTCCAAACAAATACTTCGCACATCTGGTCGCGAGTGACGCCGGGAGGCATCCGGCGTGCAGACCCGGTGAGTCGGTTAGTGGGGGTCACCTCGAAAGAGGAGCCTGGAGCCGGCATTCCGTCTGGCCCGATCTGGTGCACGGTGCCATCAGGAAGACGTACCCACGAACCCGTAGGGAGGGGGAAGAGTCGCACCAAGTCCCCCAGTGTAGGTGACGCGTGCGTCTCGAGGCGGGAGCGTAGCAAGGCAGACGCCTCATCTAGCACTTGCCACCATGCCGCAGGGAAGCCGTTAATGAGGCATTGGTATAGTTTGGCATCCATACATGCAGGGTGGCCTCGTCGGGTGAGTTCAGCGTAGCGTCGAACACGGATCCGAGCAAGCGCCGTGTCAACGACGAGGAGGTGCGCCACGTGTGTGAACCCCGCATTCGCTATCTGCTGATAGCGTCGGAGAACCATAGCTGCACGATTGCGGCGCGCAGCGCTAACACGGGTGAGCGTGGCAGATCCGCGGGAGTGGTCACGCTGAAGAACGTCCGCCGCGTGATTGGGTTCACGAACACGCGCTCCCCACACTCCAGAGATGAGCTGGTTGTATGCGAGCGGTTCAAGGGCAACCGTGAGTAAAGTCCAGCCTGTGAGAGGAATGGCGGGGCGCGAGGCGCCCCCATCCCAGATAGCGTCGAAGTCGCAGCTGGCCGCGGTATGAGCGCGAGCTTCCGCAGCCAGATCCCGAGGGGAAGACGGGATTGGGGCTTCCGCAAGTGGCAATGGGGCAGCGAACATACCCCATGAAACAAGGACATTTTGCCAAAACGGAGGAACAGTGCCATCGAGGACCGCAAGAAAGTCACAGGCAGAGAGCAGAAGGCGGTAGCCTTGGCGAAGGAAACCATAGTGTTGATCAAGCCAGTGCATCACCATGCCCTTCCAACCTTGCTCAATAGGGTCAAGAAGGCGGCGGACGTGACGCATGTAGAGGGCACGTGTAAAGGTTTCAATGTCAAGGCATCGAGCTCCCCCCTCCGGGTAGTCCTGTACGAGGAGAGCGCGTGGGGCCGCATGAACCGCAGAGTCTCGCCCCTGGGGTTGGAGGAGAGTCGCGCTGCCCGGTTGCTCAACAAACGTCCACGTCTCACGCTCCCATGCGGCAAGCATATCATCAAGATTCGGGGGGCATTGGTTCGATACCAAATACCAGCAGACCGCCATCACCGAATTGCGGACCACGATGTTCCGCCCAAAGACGGTGCGAGCATCTCCCCGCATGGTCCACTGAGCGTAGCGAGCACGTACACGAGCCGTCGTTCGCTTCTCCCATTCGCGTGCGACACCCGAGGGTGCGCCAAGGAAGACACCTAGGTAGCGAATCACCGACTCACGACCAAAGAGTTGCAGCTCAGACGGTCCATCCCAGACCGGCATCGCTGTGGACGATTTAAGGGTGCCTACTCTGATGGCCGCCGTTTTCTCCGCCCAGTCATTCTCCGCCCCGGAGCCTCGCTCATACACGGCAAGCAGGTCCTTAAACCGGACCAGCTGTTGTTCGTCCGCGAGCAAGCCCACGAGGTCATCCGCGTATCCGAGTGCGTACGTCTCCTCGAGCGAGCCATCCCTTCGGGGTAACTGGATACCGCGGATGCGGCGGGACGCATCCCCATCTCCATCATCAGTTGCCAAGAGGGACATGAACGTTTGCAAGCAGAGGAGATACAGGCACGGCGAGCAGGGACATCCCTGATGCAGACCATGTTGAGGGTCGAAACTGTCACTGAGTTGTCCGTTTACTTTTATGTGGACCGAGGCGTGTTCGTATAGGGACGCTACCATGCGACGAAAGTCGGGGTGCAAGTTCATGCGTTCCATGACGCGAGCTAAGAAGTTCCACTGGACGCGCGGGTAAGCAGACTTCTGGTCGCAGAAGACAAAGACCCCGCCCCTACCATTCTGTTCAAGGTAAGAGGCTGCATCAAGAACAGTTCGGTTATCATCGAAGATATACTTAGAGCGCTGAAACGCATTCTGCGTTGGTGCCACCAGGTACGGAAGGGACGGTTGCAGAGCATCAGCCATGCAGCGGGTCATGATTTTGTAGAGGACCGACATGACCGCGATCGGGCGATATCGCGACAGATCGTAACGATAGCCTTTCTCCTTGTAGATAAGAGAGACCACGACGGTGACCATCTCAGACGGGAGGCCCTCTGGGCGTCTGACGACTTCTTTGAAGGCTTCCCCGAGTAGTTCGCAGAATGGGTGGGGCGGGCGCTCACCTTCCCCTCCTGCCCGCTCGCGGACGGCCGTCATTACTTTGAAGTAATCGGTCGTGAAGCCATCGAGTCCAGGCATTGCGTAATTAGGTAGGCCATCGATTGCACGTTGAACTGCCGTAGGCGAGCAGATGGATTCGAGGGAGAGGTCCTCTCGACGAGAAGCAGGTTGCACACGCCCGTCGGCAACGAGAGCATCAAGGAGGCGGGCTTCCGCATCCCTCTGCGTACGGACACCGTTGTTGAAGAACCCCTTTCGCCCACCATAAAAGCGGCGAGCAGCCCGAAGGACATGTCTGGTGCCCGAGGAGCGGACGGTGCCCTCGCGGACCTCACGAATGGTGCTATCGACTCGGTCCTGACGGGTGCCTTCAAAGAAGGAGCGGCTACAGCGGTCGCC
>JWZX01002143.1:0-12047 GCA_001275005.1 Chrysochromulina tobinii | reverse complement strand
GAGCGCCTTGGTCGTCGGCTGCCAGCATTCACACTTCTCGTCGGGCAGCAGCAACTACTCGTCGAGCGATTCGACACCGCCGAGCCCGGGACCGCCCACCAGGTGAGAGTGGAGCACGGCGTCGCCCATGCCCTCGCCTTTAGCCCATAATCAGTCAGTCAGTTACCGCCCCCCAGTCCGACAATCGAGTGGCCAGTCAGGACGTCGAGACGACGTCAAGGTGACTTGCCACGAGCTTACTCTCTCGCGCCGCGATGACACCGGAGCATGCAGCATCCGACTGCAGTCGCGCAGAGTTAGTAGTGTCTTGATAAAATCCCGGACCATGCGCATATTTCCTTTTCTCGCTTTTGGAATTGCGGTAATGATTGCACGCCGTCGAGAGTCGCGTGGTGCCTCTCACGGCGGAGCCGCGGACCCTGGGACTCCGACGGTCGGGTCCTCGCTACCGAGTACTCTACCGCTATAGCTATAGGCTCTTTATAGGCAGCCGCTCGGGTCTAGGGGCCGCGGGAGGCGCACACAGGCACACACTTGACACGTCGCCTCCTTCTCCCACGACTTCTTATCAAAGATTAACGGCCCCGCGTGTTTTATTGCAGCCAGGTCGTATCAGCCAAACCTCCGTCCATGCGACAGCGGCCCCGTGCTTGGGTGTCGATGCGCGTTGTGTTGAACAGCAGCAGTCTGAGGCCTCGCTCGCAGGCGGCCAACCGCGCGCTGCTATTTCCTCCGCCATCATTCTGGCAGACCGTTGAGCATTGTGCTGGCCAGAACACTGCAGACGCGACCCGGGTCTACACTCCTCGCCGCACGCCAGCCCGCCCCTGCCATGAGCTCTAAGCTCTCGATCTTGGCCTCTCGCCCTTTCGTCCCCACAGTGTTCAAAGCCTATGAGGTAATTACCTGAGTAGTGGGAAGGTCCCCCTAGAGGTCAAACAAGTGCGCCCCACAGTGTTCAAAGCCTATGAGGTAATTACCTGAGTAGTGGGAACCGGGAAGGTCCCCCTAGGTCAAACAAGTGCGCCCCACAGTGTTCAAAGCCTATGAAGTAATAACCTGAGTAGTGGGAAGGTCCCCCTAGGTCAAACAAGTGCGCCCCACAGTGTTCAAAGCCTATGAGGTAATTGATTACCTGAGTAGTGGGAAGGTCCCCCTAGAGGTCAAACAAGTGCGCCCCACAGTGTTCAAAGCTTTAACGTTCACACCGGAAAATCAGCGGGTGAGAACATGCCGCAAAGTCGGAAGGCACTCCTCCCGGACGGCTGCCGTCCTGGACCATCCAGTCGAGCAACAGGGAACGGCATCGAGCATGCCGGAGCTAGTGGCGACAAGATGGCTGACTACGCTGCTGACCATGGCGATGGTCGATGCACTTACGCCCAGCTGCCTCACGAGCCTGAGGTTCACAAGAGAGGCAGCCTCAGTGTATCTATGCGAATTGCCCACTCGAGAAGTGGAGCCGATACGTGCGGTCGGTGGGCCGTTGGCTGACATATATGGCGAGCTGACGGAAAAGGGCTTCCGGACGCTCGCAAAGCGGATGGGGCTGCGCCCAGGAGACACATTTCTGGACCTGGGCTCTGGCCACGGGAAGCTGGTAATCGCAGCGTGCAAATATGGCATCAGTTCGTCTGTTGGCATCGAGCTGTCTCCCTCACGCCACCACATCGCACAGCGGGCGCTCGCCGCCTCGCCTGCTCATGTGAGGCGACGATGTTCGATGATATGCGGCGATCTGGCTAGCCCAGGCTCTATTGAAGCTGTTGGTCCGACCGCAGTCTACGTCTGCAATATCATGTTCTCAGACGACCTCACAAACCGGATCGCGCTGCAGCTTTCGGCTGTGACGAACTTGCGAGTCCTCGCGGCAGTGGTTCCGTTTGCCTTGGGCAGCCTGCCGGGTTTCGTGGCGGACGACTCTCCCGCCCTGTGCGAGATGAGCTGGGGCCGTGGTGGAAGGCCCACGGGCATGACAATCTACCGAAGGATAGATGATTCAGAACCGCTCGAATCGCCAGATGAACCTCACTCAACTGTCGCGTGTTATTAATTTTTGAAAATAGTTCTCGCACCCTTGCAGAACACAGCCGATAACAGCCGAGGGTACGGACCACGAGAGGGCGAAGGCGGAACCGATCGCCTCAGTCTCCACTCTCGTCCAGTCTCGCAACCATCCAAGTCCGGAGTCTCACTCTGTCACTCGCAGCAAATCTATCGCGACCAAGGAAAATGAGGCATGACATTGATGATCACGCCATGGCACGCAACTGGCGGGCGATGGTATGAACTCGGCGTCACGCTTCCCGGCTGCCTCTTGTTGCATAGCGGGAGCGGCCTAGCACTGCGATCTGCGTAACCAGCAACCCGTCAACGGGTTACCGACTGCCAATGTGTAACGCAACACTTGATAACGGTCTTTGACCATTACTCAACACGTCGCGTGGAATGAGTCGATCGTTCACGGCAGGGGCTCCCACAGGTCGCGTCGGTCTATTGGAGGTGAATCAGCTCAGTCAGGTCGCCACGTGTCAGGTCGCGTCGGTCTATTGGAGGTGAATCAGCTCTGTAAGGTCGCCACGTGTCAGGTCGCCACGGTCGTGCACTCCTGGATGAGAACGGACGCCGTCTTGAGCTCGAACAGCTTCAGTAGCCGATCGGCCTCGAGCTTCCACACCTGCCAAGGCACTCAGCAGCACTCAGCAGCACTCAGAAGCACTCAGAAGCACTCAGAGGCACTCAGAGGTACTCAGAGGCACTCAGAGGCACTCAGAGGCACTCAGCTGCTATCAGAGGCGATCAGTGGCGATCAGAGGCGATCAGTGGCCATCAGACCCGCCGCCAGTGGCCATCAGTGGTTCCATCAGTGGCGCCATCCGTGGCGCCATCCGTGGCGCCATCAGTGGCCATCAGTGGCCTCGCGCTTCCACACCTCACTGAGCGCCTTCGCATCGATCCTATCTTGCGCTGAGCAGCTCGGCAAAACCATCGGCTCGCAAGCGAGCTGGAGGTGCATGCACACCTCGGTCATCCGCTGAGCCTTCACCTGAGGTCATCAACGCTGAGTGCTCATCATGATGTCATCAAGAGGTCATCAAGAGGTCATCAAGATGTCATCAAGAGGTCATCAAGAGGTCATCAAGAGGTCATCAAGAGGTCAGCCGCTGAGCCTTCACCATCGCCGCGGCCCCCTTGACAGAATGAGCGATTGCACGGACTGTCTTCTGCGCTACGTCGGCGGCTTGACGCGAGGGCGCCCAGGCATCGGCTTCGAGTGCACTGATCATGAGATCCTTTTGCTGCCGCACGTACCTGCCAAATCGGAGCACACGGCCATCAAGAGAGGCCATCAAGGGTCCATCAAGGGTCCATCAAGAGGTCATCCAGAGGTCATCCAGAGGTCATCAAGGGTCCATCAGGAGGTCATCCAGGGGTCATCAAGGGTCCATCAGGAGGTCATCCAGGGGTCATCAAGGGTCCATCAGGAGGTCATCCAGGGGTCATAAAGAGGTCATCCAGAGGTCATCAAGAGGCAATCAAGAGGGACCATCGACGTCTGGAAAGCGGCGGGTGCAAGCTTACGGCCAAAACTTGATGAGCATCTGCTCGGCCTGGCTTGAGCTGTAGCCAAGGGTGCGCATCATGTCGTTGGCGGCGAGCGTGTGGGGAGAGAGAGCGACAGCATGCTCCAGTGCCTTCTCGCGCACCTCGGGTGACAGGTCCGAGGGGAGTGCCGCCAGGATCGAGCGCCGTAACAGTTCCGTCTCATTGGTCGACGAGACGACGATAGGCGAGCCTGGCGTCGAGACACTGGTGCTGCCTGCTTTGTCCTCCAGAAGCGTGTGCATGCCGCCGACAGGCTTGCTGTTCGGTTCCTTGGAGAATTTGCGCGTCGTGGACGTTGCGGCGTGCATCCGGCCAGATGCCAATCTCCCATAACCAGATGCCGATCTCCGATCATCTCCGTGGATCTCGTCGAGCGTCGAGGGAGAGACAGCGCGTAGCTCCGAAAGCGGAACGGTCGATCGGTTGCGTATGCCACCTCCCCAGTACCGCGGACTAGACGAGAGCACGGGCGACGCCGTGCTCGACGCCCCGCTCGTGCGCGGTAACGGGCTCGGCGGTGTCGAATCGCTCGACGAGTAGTTGCTGCTGCCCGACGAGAAGTGTGAATGCTGGCAGCCGACGACCAAGGCGCTCTGTACGATCAGCTTGGAGCTGCTGAGCAGCGCCTTGAATGTCTGCGGGTAGACGGGCTTCGAGATGCACCCGTCGAAGCCGGCCCGCATGTACGCGGCCGAGTCGGTCGAGGTGGCGTTCCCGGTGCACGCGTAGATGCGCAGACGCCGCTTGCCCGGCCGCTCCGCGAGCTCCCACTGCCGGTACAGCACGATCAGCTCGTCGCCGCTCATCTTGGGCATCTGGATGTCGACCAGAGCGAGGTCGAGTTCGTCCGCCTTCTGCTTGAGCATCTCGAGGCCCCTCACGCCGTCGCTCTCGAGCAGCACCCGGTGGCCCTGGTTCTCGAGCACATCGGCGGCGCCGAGCCGAATCATCTCGACGTCATCGATGATCGCGATGGTCTTGCAGCTCTTCTTGGGCTTCTCCCTTTCGCGCGTCTCCTTCTCCTTCTCTTGCGAGATGCCCTCGAGCAACGGGTCTTCCCGCGTGAATGCCATCTCAATCGAGCAGCGTGTACCCTCGCCTGCACGAGAGTCGATCTGGAACGTACCTCCGACGCTCTCGATCGACGAGATCACAATCGGCAGCCCGAGGCCCAAGCCCGACGCTCGGTTATCGCGCCCTTCGCGAACGCCACTCACGTACGCCTGGCGCGCGCGCTGGATCTCATCCTTGGTCATCCCGTAGCCCGTGTCGACAACCTGGGCGAGGAGCCACCCGAGAGGCCATCACACGTCATCCGATGCAATCCGAGGCCATACGCCGTGGCCATCAGTGGCCATCAGTGGCCATCAGTGGCACTCACCTCGACCCTCACACGCACGTCGGTCGCGCTCAGCCCGGACAGCAGGCAGGTGTGGACCGTGACATGCCCCCCGTCGGTGAACTTGAGGGAGTTGGAGATCAAGTTGAGCAGCGCACGCACCAGGATCGAGCGCTGCCCCCATAACTTGGCGGGGATCATGTCGTCACAAACCGTCCGTAGCGCGACGGACGGTTTGTACAAGGATGACTTGCGTAGCATCTGCATGAGCTCACCGACAGTCTCGTTGATGTGCAACTCGACGGATGCCTCCGCCGTGGCCGCCGCCTGCACCGACACGCTGCCCTGCAACTTTTCAAAGTCCCAGATGTTGGAGACGATGCACGTGATCAGCTCTGCGCAGGCGCCCACCTCTTCCTGCTTGTGTAGCACCACCTCCAGGCGCTCGGCACGGCGCGTCTTCTGCGCGAGCTCGACACCGACCGTCGTGCGTGGCGTCACGGCGACTCCGCGCTCATCGTCCTTTGAAGACGAGGCCGCCAAGGCCGCCTGCTCGTCCGCAATGAGCTCCTGGGTGATCTGGCGTGCCTTGAGATTCGAATAGATGAGTGCTTGCATCGGTGTACGCAGGTCGTGCCCGATGCACTGGGTGAACAGTTTGAATCCGGCGACGACCGAGTGGCTTGCCTGCAGTAGGCTTGCCTGCTCTGTCCGCTCCTTCCAATTGCTACTCGCCATGTTGCCGTGCTGGTACACGATGGTGGCGCTCGCTTTGGCGATCACGTCCGCCCAGGTCAGCAGAAGTTGCTCTTGATTCGGGCTGAGCCACTTGAATGCGCTGGCGAACCAAATCAGGGGGAACAAGCACCATGTCCCACAGACCAGCCCGGGGAGGATCTTCATCATCAACATCCGATTGAGCGCCGTCGCGCCACTCTGCTCCGGTATGTGCAAGAAGAGCGGTAGCGTTTGGTGCATGTACATGAGCACGCGCACAATAAACGGGAAGGAGAGCACGAGCGTCGCTCCGCTAAAGACCAAACCGGCTGTCGGAGGGAGGAATGCAGGCGGCGGGGCTGTGCAGAGAAAGTCGAAGATGAACATGATGTACACGTCGAACACGCGGCTGAGCGCCGAGTCAATCCCGTACTCCTTGGTACTCGGCGACGAGACGAGGCAAAGCACCTGCGCCATCGACGAGTGCATCCAGAGGTTGACGCGCGCGGGCCGGAAGAAGGAGCCGTAGCTGGTGCGCCAGGTGGGCAGGCCGGCGCCAAATCCAAGGAACATCTGGCTGTACGTCCAGATGACCATGATGTCCTTCACGCACACGTACACGAGGTTGAGAGAGCGCTGCTTGTTCTCAAACGCCAGGTTGCTGATCGCCGTCACGAACATCGTGCAGAAGGACGCGATGACCACCAGATCGGCCTGGCCGTGAGACTCGTCACCAGCGTGCACGGTGCACTCGGGCTCGGTCTCAAAGTGCTTGATGCATTGATCGAGCACCAGAAAGGAGCTGACCAGCATCACTGGTCCCGTCGGCCCGCCCGTGATGGCATCCTGCAACTTCTTGTTGTGGTGGACGTGCCGGATGAGGCTCAAGAGCGAAACGCCTATCATGCACACCCAGGCAGCGGCGATGCCCATCGCCATCTCGCTCATCTCGGGCGGATCGGGCGGGAGGTGAGAGCCGTCTCTTGTGAGGAGCACTCGCAGTGCACGTCGACAACTTTCAACTTTTGCGACGTCTTCCAGCGAAATTCCGCAATTGTTTTCAGTTAAATTCCGCACTCTCAGTTAAATTCCGCACTCCCATAGGAAAAGCAAGGAAACAAGAATAATGTACACCTTACCGTGGTCTGGGTCATCGCGGCACGAGCGAGTTCGTGCGAGACACCTTGGTGTCTCGTCCTGACTGACCACTCGCTTGTCGGGCTGGGGTTGGGGAAACTGTCTGACCGACTGACGGCGCGCCTGACTCGTCCACGAGCGATGCATATCTCGATGCAGGGCTAGTGGCGCGGGCTGCATACAGGTAGCCCCCACCGACCCCGGCGAGTGCGCCAAGGACGAAGGCGAGAGAGACGAGGACACCCTTGCCGCTGCCGCCAGCCCCCAGGAGCGGAAGCGGCGGCGGCGGCGGCAACGGTGGCGTGGGCGGCGGCGGCGGTGGCGGTGGTGGTGGCGGCGGCGGCGGCGGTGGTGGCGGCGGCAGATGGTGCCCCGGCAGCAGAGGCGGCAGTGGGGGCTCGGACGGAAGCGGGGGCGGAGCCGAAGGAAACGGCGGCGATGCAGGCGGCCACGGCGGCGGTGGCGGCGATGGGCGTAAGAACCATAAGAAATCTGGCTGGCCATCGAAGTACCACACCACAGGCATCAGCAAACCACTGATGCCGAGGCAGGAGAAGAGGCAGAAGGAGGCTTGCAGCCGCGAGCGCATCTGCTTGATCTGCGAGCTTCGCAGTCCGGTCATGGACGCCTTGGCTTCGGCAGGATCGTGCTGCTGGAAGTACTGCAGGTGCACCGGCGTGACAGCGCGCGGCGGCGAGAGCCATCGCCTGGGCTCTTGCTTGTGCACGACAGGCGAGGCGGCGGGAAACGCACCTGTAAAGGGATCGAAGCCGTACTGCCTTTGAGGAGCCACGATCCCCAGCGAGCGAGGCATGAGAATGACGATTTCTGCTTTGGCGCCTCCGAACTTCAAACTTCCAAATTTGGGTCATGTTTGGGATGGAAAAGGCTTGAGGTCAGACAATGCTGCCCTTGCCGTTTCCTCCACACTGCAAACACTCGCTTTTTAGTATTTTGGGTGACTGACAATGCTGCTAAAAATAGCTCTGTTCGCGAAGAAAACCAAATTCACATAAAGAACTCAACATTTGGGCGCCCGCGCAAGTGGGACGACGACGAGCCCGCTTAGGCCGCTTTACAAAGAAAGAGTCGCTTTACAAGCAGCTGGACAACCAGTAGCAGGAGGACCAGCAGGAGCAGGAGCAGCAGCTGGACAACAAGTAGCAGCTGCACCATGGCGCCTGATTTCGCGGTCCTCGATCCCTATAAAACACCGCCGCCGCCTCCTTCGCCGCTTCCACCGCCGCCGCCGCCGTCGCCGCCCCCGCCCCCGCCGCTCCCGCGGCGGCCACCACCGCCACCACTGCCGCCGCCACTCCCATCGCCACTACCGCCACCGCCTCCGCCTCGGCCGCCGCCGCGAGCACCAATACCTGAGCCACCACCGCCTCCTTCGCCGCTGCCGCCGCCGCCGCCGCCGTCGCCGCCGCCTCCGCCGCCGCACCCGCGGCGGCCTCCACCGCCACCACGGCCACCGCCGCTCGCATTGCCACAACCTCCACCGCCTCCGCCTCGGCCGCCGCCGCGAGCACCATTGCCTGGGCCACCGCCGCCGCTGCCTCGGCCGCCGCCGCCACCACCACCGCCGCTACCGCGGCCGCCGCTGCCTTTGCTTGAGCTAGAGCTACAGGAGCCCGCAATGCCACCCTTGCCGCCACAGATGGACTTTGGCGGGGAGGCGTTATCGTTCGTGACTCTCTTTGGCGTCTGTGTGATCCTTTGGATCGTCACTGGATTTGTGGGCGAATTCGCCCTCTGGATCGGGCAACTCTTTGGCTGCTGCACCGAGCCCGCGTCGCCTCGTCTTGCCAACGCGGACGAGACGGCGAGGGTGCGTGACGGGTGGCAGAAGCTTGACGGCGAGAATGGCAAGCGTGACGTTACGCCGCCTCCATCACCCCCGCCGTCATCGCCACCGCCCTCGCCGCCGCCGCCGGATTCAGGCAGGTGCAACTGGGTGCCACTAGCCCCAGGTGCGCGCTGTGGTTTCGAGGTGGCGCGATAGGAGCCAGCATGAGCGTTGGAGGAGGCTGAGCATGCACGGACAAGGTCGAGCGCCTGGAGCTCCTGGGTCCTGCACATGGTCCTGGACGGCCAAAAGGACCAAATACGTCGCAGATTAAAGGAGACACACACTCTCTCTCTCAGCAATGTGATCACAAAAGCTTGGCACGGCAGGTATGAGCATCTTCGATGGACTATGCGATATCAATATGCCCCGCCGCCCAGGCAGTGGGCACACAGGTTCACTTATCACGTAATCAGGATGCATCTCAGCCGGAAGCAGGGCGACCATAATAGGCGTACTCGAGCGCGGGTGGCGGTGGGCGCGAATGACCGACCGGATCATAACCTCGGCAATGAAAGTATTAAATCTGCGCATACACGGAAATGGACACTCTCCGTCTAACTTATTCACGCAATCACGACACGGGTCGCAACTCTCGGGCTCAGGCGACCAGGCTCTGGTAGAGTGCATAGTAATGCCGGTGCTCCTCGTCCGACATTCGTTCGATGTCCGCCTCGGTCACTTCCGAGAGAGCCATCGGCTGGCCCTGCACGAAAACCTCAGGGTCCTCGTCCTCTTCGCCGTCCTCAGCGCCGGCGCTTTCGGCGGCGACTGGTCGACTGGCATCCACAGCTGCGCTATTCACAGCTGCGCCGATGCCCCCGCTGGGCACCGACTGCGCCAAAGGGGGCGCCGCCAGAGAGGAGGGGCCCGCCCGGGACGACGCGTTTGCCGCGAGCTTCATGAACTGCACAAACTCCTCTTCGGCGAGGGCATCGGCGGCCGCCTGCTCCATCTCCTTCGCGGGCGGCTGCGTCGCGGCCTGCGCAGCCAGAGCCATGGCGGCCGCCTTTTGAGCATTGGATAGCATCCATGTGGGAAGAGGTTGGGAGCTTCCCCCAGCGGCGATGCCACGCGAGGCGCCCAATGTGGTGGCACCGCCGCCACCGGCAGAGGAGCCGCCAGCGCCGGCGCGCGCGCCGCTGCCGCTCTTGCCTGCCTTGGCAGCCGCGGCAGCCGACTCAGCATCATCGATCCGCGGCCGTTTGTACGTCGGCGGCGGGAGATCAGCCACATCCCGCAGGGCCCGTTGGAGGCCGGAGAGATGGATGCTGAGGGCCTTGCGATGTGCCTCGACGACGACCCGGGCATCCGAATTGTTCTCCTCCGCGAGCTCGACGCCGAAGCACCCGAGGTTCCCGCTCGGGCAGCTCAGCCCGCCGGTCATCGGATTGAGCTGTGTGTTGTAGTCCACCACGAGCTCCGACTGCCGCAGCCCGCACTTCGGACACCGATAGGTGTGCAGCTTGGGCGCCTGCTGGTCCTTGAGCCGTCGATCCATGGCATCCAGCTTGAACGTCACCGAGTCTGCGAGAATCTCGAAGTCGATGCCGTACAGCTTCTGCGCATTATCTTTCTCCGGCGGCGGTGCGACCCCGGGGGGCACCTCCTCGGCTTTTTTGGCCTGGGGAGCCACCTCGATGACGAGACCATCTGCCTTGAGCTTTGCCAGCAGCGAGCGCACGTATCGTATTGTCATACGCAGCCGCTCGGCGATCGTGTCGTCAAGTTGCAGCTCTGGGTGCAAGTTGGACCCACGCAGTTGGCGCGGCGCCGTCAGGATAGCCTTCATGACGTAGTACTCGGGAAGGTTGTAAAAAAGGCGGACGGTCATGAGCGCTAGACGCTCGAATGGCATCCAGTTGTCGTCCATCTGCGGCACGAGACGTTCCGGTTCTTCGCGATGTGAATCGCCCACGTGAATGTCCAAGTCTTGCAAAAGCAAAGCTCCCTGGAAGGTCGGAGGTACCAACCCAAAGGGACAGACCAACCCAAAGTCGTCTCAGTGAGTTCTCAGTGAGGCACGATTCCCGCCTCAGTGAGACGTAAAAACCGTACTGTGAGCCGTGCATAATCGTTTCAGTGAGGCCGGAAAATTCGACATGTATACTTGGAAGAAAGAAAACTGCCTCAGTGAGCCGGAAAACGTCAGTTACAAATCTCTGTCTGGGCGGCTGGGAGAGACCGACCTCACGAGCGAAATAATTGAGGAGCCCGAGCGAGCGAGTACTCTGTACTGTACTTGCTTGTGTTCACCGAGGGATCCGGAGCCGCCCTTTGATACTGTGGGGAAAGGAGAACGGCGGTCCGCGACGAAACTGACTCGTTGCTTGCCTTTCCTTTTTGGGATTAACTAATCGAAAAGCGGACCGACCACCCGGGGATTCACTGCAGCGGTCGCGTCCAGGACGCAAAAAGGATCCCTGGAAGGACCGAGCCATGAGCCTGTCGGGCAAGACGATCGTCGCGGCCGAGTCGGCAGGAGCAAAGGTTGGCTCCTCCATCACCACGAATACCAGCATCCTCGTTGCAGGCCTGGGCGCGGGAGCCGAGGAGGAGGACGACGCCAAGGCCAAGGGCGTCGAGATCAGGACCGAGGACCAGTTCGTGGCGGCGGTCGGCGGCGGCAAGGAGAAGGATGCGCCATTGGCCGAGGAGCCGGAGGAGGCGCCCAAGGCGAAGAAGGCCAAACACGATGAGCCAATACGCGTGAGTGCGCGAGACGGAGAGGTCACGTTGTCGCGCGATGCCCTCGAGCAATGTGCCCAAGACAGAGCCTTGCGAGCTTACGCTGTGGCCACGGACGCGTTGGCGGCGCGAGTGGCTGCTGCGAAGGCGGCCCTGTCCGAGGAGGATGCACGGCTCGAGGAATTGCGAGCACGGCTCGAGGATCTGCGCGCCAAGCTACACAAGGCGGAGGCTAACCATGAAGCAGCAGTGGAGGAGCTTCGTGCGGCTCGGGCGGAGGAAGAGCTTCATGCGGCTCAAGCGGACAAAGAGCATCAAGCGGCTCGGGCTTGGCTATTGCAGCAAACCAAACTCATCGAGGACGCCCTCTACCTTGACGCCCCCACGGCGGTTAAAAACATCCAGCATGTCATCGCCTCCCGGCTCAACGGCAAGTGCGCTTCCGAACTCTGTGTGCTGCTTGGCGCAGATCGTGACTTTGGCAGCGCAGAGGAGGGCGCGGCGTCCATCTCCGAGCCGGTATTTGTACCAGAAGGCTTCGAGGCGCCGCCGCAGTCAGCCAGCAGCTCCACGGCACCGCCCGCACTGCTGCATCAGCCCCCGTTCTTGGATGCCACGGATGCTGCCATGGAGGCTGCTCTGGGCCTGGTGGACGTGGCCACAATTGCAGAGCTCAAGGGCGTGGATCGAGTTCGGCGAGCGCTGGCGCGA
>JWZX01002141.1:0-13319 GCA_001275005.1 Chrysochromulina tobinii | reverse complement strand
TCAACCGTGTGGAGGTCATCCCCTCGTAGTGAGGAAGAGCTCAGTGAGCTACCCGAGTGTGTGTTGTGTGAACGCCGGGTACGGCGCGCGGAGCGCGGCGTGACGTGCTGCATCCGCCTCAAGAACAAGTCATGGCCGTTTCAAGCTTTTCGTCTGCGAGATTTCGTCAGTTCACGGGACCCTGTCCGTGCTCTAAAAGAGAACGATGTTGATGACCGGGGGGTAGGGCGTATCTATCTTCTGAACTCATTGAAACGCACGTCGCGGCATGCTGACATAAGTGTGTACTCAGGGAAAACGGAGCGCTCGTCCATGGTGAACGACATGGACTTCGCTCTGCGCGTTGAGCTCGCGGCGGCCCCTGCTGGGTCGCCGCGAGTTCTGAGAGGCTTCGCGGAGTACGAGGCAGATATTCTCGTTGCGCTTAGGGAATGTGAGGCCTTCACGGAAGCGATGGCCTCTGCAGAGCGCGCAGCCATCGAGGCGGCAGCCGCATGGGGAGCCTCTCAATCAAACCTCTCGAAGAAGCCGACGCCAGCAGAGCTTGAGGCCATCAACTTGGCCGAACGCGCTGCAAAAAGTGCGAGCAATGCTCGCGACGCCCTTGTGCTGGGTCAGCGCGCCGCCACCTCGCGGTTCGACGACGCGCAGGCTCGGATGGTTCGTGAGTACCAAAGGCTGTCCTCGGAACTTGACATCGAGGATATGAAAGTTCTGCGTGGGATCTACAGGCAAATTTTTGCTCAGACGCAGACTGCGGTGAGTGAAGCCATCGACGAGGCTCTGCGTACCGACTCTGTGCGAGAAGCAGCGCACCAGGCATCAATGCACCGGAAAGAGGACGAAAATGCGGAGATGGAGGAGATGCGGCGCATCTGTGATCCCCATCTCGAGCGCGACCGCAAGCGTAGCACAGTGCTTTCGTTGCACACCGATGAGTGGAGCAAAAGCATCGCTATCGGGAAGAGCGGCTTCCCTCCAGCTCCGGCTGTGCAAGGATATCCATACCCAGAGCACACGGTAATTCCCAATCTGAAACTGCATCGCATCGCCAAGTACATGGTGGGCGATAAGGTCGTGTTAAGAGATGGCCATGGGGGCCTTACCGCCGTCCATGTGCATGGGGTCGAAATGGCCGACAAGGCGCTCAAGCCCAAGCCGCAGAGGGAAGATGTGCCCGAGGCCGTCTACCTGGTGCGAAATGATTCGACCACGTCGGCCGAGGCGCGTGGCCGTTCACAATGGGTGAACGAGGAGCGCCTGAGCCCGCGTGTCAGGGGCCGCCCCGGCGTCATTGGCTTGCGCGGGAATCTCCTCGGCTGGGCACGCATCTGGCCCCAAAATCGCACATTCGAGGCGAACCGGCTGTACGCACTGCACGACATCGAGCGCAAGTTACGCGACGTCAAGGCGGCAGAAAAGGCGAATGCGCAGCGCGTGGCTGCTGGGCTACTTCAGCCGAAGCCACCGTTGATGTCCCGGCCGAGTACTGCCACCAGCGCACCACCTGCTGTGCCTCCTCTGGCGCAGCGCCCTGCTTCTGCACGCGAGCGCGGGATGCGACCCGAGTCAGCAAGGCATGTGGAGGTTCTGCGACGACCACATTCAGCCACTGTAAGGAGCGCCCCGGACGGCGCTGGTGATGTGTCTACGACGCGCACTCCAGTAGCACCGGCTATGCCCGCCGACCCTTTGCGGCCGGCAACCCCACGACACCACGGCGCACTCACGCCGAGGACGTCGCCAAAGCTTTCACATCGGCCTTCATCAGTACCTCCCCCTGTCACTTTTACGGGGACGGCGTGGGAGTGGGCGAACCCGAGCACTGAAACGAGATGGAACGATCACTAAACTAGTGTGTCTGAAAGATAACCTCCCGCCTGAAGCTCTTCAAACGATCTCCCCGCCTCGCGGCGAGCACCTCTGCAAGTCACGCCAGAAGCGGCCGACGCCACGCATCGATATGCGCTCGGCTACCACGAGCTCAGCGAGGTTGGCGAGCCAGGTGCCGCGCGTGCCGTCGCTGAGGTGCACTTGGGCGAGCCGCGCCGCACGCTCGGCCCACACGAGCACCTCGCCGTGCCTCGCGTCACCGCCGCCATGTGCATCCACCACTGCGGCCGAGTGCACCGGCGACGACAGCAGAGTCTTGCAGTCGAGCGCGGACGGCACTGCCTCGTCCACAGCGAGGGTGCCTTCACTCACAAGTGATTGGTACCGCTCGCTCCACACATGCTCGGCAAGCTGCCACGCAGAACCAAACGTGCGCTGCGAAAGCGCCAGCACGAGCGTCGCCGCGGATTCGCTCGCCGCCGCCGCCGCGGCAGTCGGCTGCCCCTTTGCAGTTCCTGGCATATTTCGATTGTCCAGGGCGGTCGGCGCGCCTGCCTCGGGCGCCGCCTCGGGCGCCAGTGCCGCGCTCGTGGGCCCGGGCGGCCTGGGCAGCTCAAAGATCGCCGCGGCCGCGTTGCTCTCCTCGCACCCGACCCATCCGTTGATGGCGATCGTACCCTCCGCTGATCTCGCTTTCGTCTCATGGAAGCTTAGGGGCGGCACGTACAGCACGTCGCCGCGGCGCAGTTCGACGCTCCACACGCCGGCCGCCTCGCGTGCGCCTGTGCCAAGAGTGCTGAGCGGCTGCTGGCACTGCGCGTGGCATGGGTGCAAGAAGGGGTACGGCCGAAGAAGGGCCCAGGCAGTCGGAGGTGCGAGCAGCCATCGCTTTCGCCCGTAGATCTGCACGACGGCGTTGTGATACGCATCGTAGTGGCACGGCGCGACGACGGGCGAGGCGCCGAGCCACAGATTAACGGATGAGCGCCGTGGGTTACGAGCGATCAGCGCCCGCTCGAGCGGACGTATCGATTCCTGCAATGGCAACGACAAGTCGCGCTCAACTTCGCCAGAGTAGTAGGTGTAAATGGCGCCGGACGCTGAGCCTTGCGAGGCGAAGACGTCCCGCGTGTGCATCGTCGCTTCGGAGTAATTGTGCGATGGGCCAGGAACGAGGCCCAGGCGCGCAAACGGGCGGGATTCGTCGTAGTAAGGGCCGAAGATGACATCCGTGCTCACATAGACCTTCGAGAGCGTTGGGACGTGCGATGCGAGCGTCGTGGGCGTCCACTGAGGCAAGAGCGAATGATCTGTGCCCAGTGCGATCACGACCGGCGTGCTCCCGTTTGCCGCACGCGCGAGCACGTGCTCGAGCCACGCGGACGAGGCCGACGCTGGTGCCTCTACCGTCGGTACGACCCGCATACCGGAGGGTTTGTGAAAGTTTCGTCTCGCAACAAATTCGTGATTTCGTCGCACATCGGACCGTCGGTTCTCGGAGCGAGCCGAGCGGCGCGATCCCACAAAGTGGCGTGGCGATGCGCAGCAACTTCAGGCGAGTGGCGCTGTTGAGGCGCGCTCCGCGCGTGCGCACGCTGTGCATCACGCCCCGGCCGTTACCTCACTGGCCGGCGAAGGTGGAGGAGGAGTGGGCGCCAGGCACGCGGTCGTGGATCCCGGGCAGTCCTCCGCCGCGGAAGCTCACGTCTATGATCACGTCTGCGCCCTCGGCCCAGGCGCTGGTGGGCGTTCTCGAGCAGCACGGCGCCGCATTCAACGCGGTGCACTGCGGCGCGCTGTGGGTGCGCCTCGGCGCGCTCGCGCGCACGAGCGCGGCACAGAGCGCATGGGTGCAGGACTCGCCCGCGGCCATGGCGATCGTGCGGGAGCACACCGAGCGGCTGCTGCCGACCTTTGCGCCGCGGCAGCTGGCCAATACGGCGCATGGCGCCGCGGCGTGCGGGATCAAGGCACATCCGCCGTGGAGCACGTTCTGGACGCGCATCGGCTCCGCTGCCAAGGCGAGCGTGCGCGACGCCACGCCGGGCGAGCTGAAGGACCTCGCTTGGGCCTTCGCGACGGCAGGCGCGCACTCGCCGCGGCTGCTGGATGCTCTGGGCGCGGCGGCACTCGAGCGGGTGCACGAGCTGCGGCCCGAGGAGCTGGTGATGCTCGCGTGGAGCTTCGCCGCGCAGCGACAGGACGCATCCAATCTGCTCACCAGCCTCGCCGCCGCCGCCGAGCCCCAGTTACATGCAATGAGTGCCCGGGAGATTGCAACCCTCATTGGCGCTCTTGCGCGCGGCGGGGTGCGTGTGAACGGGCCTTGCGACGGCTTCTTCCAGGTGGTGCTGGCTGCGCTGCCGGCGCGCACTGCTGACTTTGGCGCGGACCCCGAGGCGCTCACTACGACTGCATGGGCCCTCGGTCTGGCCGGCTGTGCGTCGCCACGGGTGCTCGAGTGGGTGGCAAGCACCCTGGACGAGGCGCAAGGTGCGGCAGTCAAGGGGACGGCGGGGGCCCTCGACGAGGCGGGACTGCGCGGCGCCGTCGTCCCTACTGCCGCCAGGGTGAGGGGTGACGCGCGCGAAGGTGGAGGAGGAGTGGGCGCGGGCGCGGGCGCAGGCGCAGGAACCGGAGCACCAGCGCTCGCGACAGCGCCGCCGGCAGATCTACAAGCACGGCGAGAGCAGAGGATACAAAAGATGCTATGGCATGACGTGGCAGCGACGTCGGCAGCGCGGCCTTCGCTCGCGTCGCTCGGCTTGGGTCCGAAGCAGCTGACGACGCTGCTCTCGCCGTTTGCTAGGAGCCAGGAACGTCTCGAGCGCTGATTGCATCCCTCATCAGTCTGATTGCCTGCCTCATCAGTCCGATTGCCTCTCTCATCAGTCTGATTGCCTCTCTCATCAGGAACGTCTCGAGCCACAATCCGAGTCCTTGCTGCGCGCCCTCACGCACGAGGCTGCTGGACTGGTCGATCAGTTTGAGCCGTACGATCTCGTGCAGCTCGCTCGCCATCTCGCCGAGGCGACGCATCGACGAAACTTGCCACCGCAGCCGGAGCTGTTCACGGCGATCGCGAAGGCGGCTATCCCGAAGCTGCCCGAGTATGGCGAGAAGGAGCTCTCTCTGCTTGGATGGGCGTTCGGGAAGGCCCATGCAAAGGCATGGCCCCTCTTTGATGCGCTCGCGGTGCGTAGTGCCGCTGAGTGCCTTGATGCGCTCGCGGTGCGTAGTGCCGCTGAGTGCCGCTGATGCGCTCGCGGTGCGTAGTGCCGCTGAGTGCCGCTGAGTGCCGCCGAGTGCCGCTGAGCGGCGCTGAGTTGCCGCTGATCGTCGTTCCTACCTTGGCAGGCGGAGGCCGCGGGGAGGCTAGACGAGTTCCCGCCAAAAGGACTCACGATGCTCGCGTGGAGCCTTGCCAGGGCGAGCCGCGCCGCATCCGCTGAGATGCGCGAGCAGCGGCACCTTCGTTGGGCCGTCCTGCTCGAGCCACTCGTCGAGGAGCTCGCGGGCCGGCGCGGCCATCTGAGTCCCAACGAGCAACGCTCCGTCGAGTCCTCGTTTCGTCAGCTCGCGCGAGATTCGCCCTTTGAGGGTGGCGCCGGGCAGGCGCAGGGGATCGGTACAAGTCTCGACTCGGACGTAGACGACGACGAGAAGCGGCTGTACTGATTGAGCCAACTGACGCCAGCGCAAGCGGCGGAGCTCCCATGGACAATACCTATCGTGACATGATGATGGCGTGGCGTGTTTGCTTATCGAAGAATTGGTATCGCATATCGGGCGCGCGCGCGACGGGCTCTCCAAGTCTGTAGTCTCCATGATCCATGTGGATGGCTCCGACGAGTTGACCGAGTTGCATAGGCAGTTTGAGTTTCAGGTCGTTAAGCATTTTAAGGATGTGTGCCTGTGTGCCCTTTCGTTGATGCAACAAACCTCGGTATGTGCCCACTCACTGTGCTGAGGATTACAGAGCGCGGTCTTCGGCCGCACACAGTCACACACACACGCAGGCACGCCCCTAGGGGTGATGTGGGTGCACTCGCACTCTGGCCGCACGCGAGCACACTCGCCACTATGATCGGAACGCGGAGAAGGCATCGGCCTCCCTGCGCAATTGTATGCACGACATCGCCACCACGGAGAAAAAGGCCAACATCACGCCACTGATCGCAAGCAGCATGCTCTGCAGCGTGACGAGCTTGGTGTTGAAGAGGATGGCAGGAATGGCAACCGTGCCCGTAAAAAAGAAGCCTGCACAGAGAGGCGAGGTCGGGCATTAGCTGCTGCGAGGAGCGCGCTCGTCGAGGCTTGCGGGCGCACCCGACATGAACTCGGCCCAGTGGGCACCTTTGGGCGTGGAGCCCCAGTTGTCGCGGGTGCAGCACTTCAGGATCAGCAGCGGCAACGGCGTGAGCAAGAGCGGCACCAAGATGACGAGAACAATCCAGTCGTTCTTCAGTGCTCCAGCCAGGACGATGAGGAAGATGACGAGGGACACGACGAATGCCGAGCACATCATCTTACACAGTTCGGGCGCCCCCATCGTGCCTCAGCGACCGCACGGCGTTCACGCGTTGCCCCGTTCTGTGAATAGAAGGTTAGTTCAATTTTACTACACTCTACTCGTCTCTACTCCCCCCGCATCCCACCCGCGCCGAGGAGAAAGCGTTCCCCACACCTCGCAACACCAATCGGATCTCCTAGTCGAGATTCAATCTCCGGTCGAATGCTCTCCGCTCCGGCATGTCGAATGCTCTCCGCTCCGGCATGTCGAGATTCAATCTCCGCTATGGCATGTCGAGATTCAATCTCCGCTCTGGCATGTCGAGATTCGATGTCCTTCTACGGATCACAGCCACCTCTTCATCAGGTATGGTGGCGATGGCGGCGATTTGGTTGCTATTTCGAGCGGTGATGTCACGCATCTTCATGGCAGCAAGCATTTCGGCGCACAGCCCCTGAATCTTGATCCAACGGAACAGAGCCGTGAGAGGCCCCGCGTTGGATCCCTTCTCCGCATCGCGCGCAGTCAAGTCGGCCAGCAGCCCTTCGACGTCCTTCCAGCGCTTTCTCGAGACAGCGGCGAGATCGAAGTTCGTCAAGGCCTTTAGGAGGGCCTCGGGATCGAGCACGGCCCTGACGGAGTCCCAGCTGCTGAGCACGTCCATTTTGAGAGAGGGCAGCGCGTTCTGGCCGGGCGCTCCTTCGAGCAAGCACAGGGTCGCTGACATGATCTTGTACGCCACCACAGCCGTGACCGACATGCTCTGGTCACGGATGTCGACCAACGCCGAGACGCGCACGTGTGCGCGCAGCCGGCGATCAACCAGAGGAAGGAGCCGATCGAAGTACAGTCTCGCCCAATACGACGCGCCTGCCTGCTCGACCGTTGGAGTGATCGCGATCTCGCCATGCGCGAGCTCATCGTAGATCGCCGCCCCGGTACGGAGCACGTCCTCGAGCGAGTTGATGACGGCCTCGCGCTCGCCACGCACGTCGCCCACCTCCGCCAGGTCAATGTCGAGGCACGCGTCGAAGATCGCCACCACCGTGCGCGTCCTCTTGGGCACGAGCTCCACTCGCGAGATGCCATACTTGAGCACAGGGGGGAGGACTGCAGTCTGCTTGTCGGCGATCGGAGTCCGCTGCACAATTGCAACGTACCTGGTCAAGCGTCGTATCGCAATGGTGAGGTGGTCGCCGACCACTGCAAGTGCCACGTCGAGCTGTGCCACGAGCTTCGGAGACATCAGCTCCGTGCTGCCCTTCATGGCGAGGGGTCGCGAGCACAGCGACGGGCGCACGCACACGACGAGAATGGAGCCCTGCACTTTGGTTGTGTGGACACCGAGCGCCGTCAGAGGGGGGAAGCACACCTGAACACACCCACGAGAAAAAGAGTCGATGGTGCAGTGAGATGGTGCAGTGAGATGGCCAGTTGGAGGAGGCTAGGGGAGGGGGCGTCGCAGCCGGGGCGAGGGGACACATGGGGGGGCTAGGGGAGGGGGCGTGGCAACCGGGGCGAGGGGACGCATGGGGGGGCTAGGGGAGGGGGCGTGGCAACCGGGGCGAGGGGACACATGGGTCGCTCCGCAGGGCAACGAGGGGCAAGGCTCAGACTCATGTGTGACCGAATCGTGCACTGCGTCACCTCCGCTTCGCCTGGGTACTCGCTGAGCCATGCAACCTCAGCACCTCTGTCCAGCAACCCTTGCTCGAGCTCGATGAGCAGAGAGCCAGGGGCGGCGGCCGCATACTCCGCGGCCACTTTCTTGTTCGTCGTCGTGCTCATAAACCCTAGCTCGACGCCGCCCCGTGCAGCGAACTTGTCCTCGACGCGGAAGGGCTTGGGCAGCTTGCCAGCGAGGCCGCGGTACACCTTCTGCACCTTCTGCAGCGTGCTCAGCTTGACGAGCGCTGCGTTGATCGTGTGGATGGTGGCGGCGTAGTTGTTACCCTGGCAAAGGCGCTGGAAGGCAATCTGGAAGAAGGGGGGAGAGTCCGGCAGGATGCCCCGGAGGGTCCCATTGTACTTCATGTACATCGGGCCCGTGTACAGTCGAGTGGCAAAGAACTCCTCAACCGTCAGCGGTGCCGAGCCAGCCTCCTCAAGCTCCGTGGCGATGCGGGCGCGCGCCTCTCGAAACGAGCGCACCGACTCGGCCTTGCGGCACTGGCGGCCGGCGGCCTTGAGCTTCACATCTACAGGCCACTCGTCGATGCCGAGCATCTTGAGCCTGGTGCTGCTCGGGTCGACGACAAAGTAGAACTCGAAGCGGCTCGTGGTGACCGTCCCGTAATTGTAGACCTCGAAGGTCGTGTCGCAGTCAGCGAACTGGACGTGGTCCGCCTCCATGGCTGAGAGGACGTCTCCACGCGCCGGCATGTCTTCGCCAAGGAGCCCGTGGAGACCGCCGCGGAATTCGTTGAGCGTCCCGTACTTGAGGTCGAAGCCCGCGGGATTGTTCTCGACGTAACGGTCGAGGATCACCGGCACGCCCTCTTGAGCTTTGCTCAGATTCGATTGGAGCAGCTGCTGCTGCGTGATGTAGAGCTCCTCGGCGAGTCGGCGCTTGTCGCGCTCCTTTGCTTTCTCGAGCTCAGCCATCGCCTTCTTCGCCTCCGCCTCCTTGAGCACCAGCTGCGCCTTCGCTTCACGCTCCTGCCGCTCCTTCTCGGCCTGCATCTGGAGCATCTGCTCCTCAAGCATCCTCGACTGCTCCTTGAACGCTTTCAGCTGGCGCGCCTTCTCCTTCTCCATCTCTTCGAGCAGCTGCTGGCGCTGCGCGTCCAGGAGCTGCTTCTCATGTAGCAGGTGCTCGGCATTCATCTCCGCCTTTGCCGCCTTGGCTGCCTCCATGGCCGCCGCCCTCACCTCCGCCTCCGCCTTGGCCGCCTCCTTCGCAGCCCGCGCCTCGAGATCTTCCATCGCCTTTTGCAGCGCCTCTCTCTCGATTTCAAGGCTGTCGAGTTTCCGCTGCTCCTGCGACGAGTGCGCGGTCATGGCCTCGCGCTCCTGCCGCGCGGTCTCGATCGCCTGTGCAGCGAGCCGTGCGCCATGCCGAATCTCATCGTCGCCCGTGTCGATGAGTTGAGGTGGCGGAGCACCTGGCTCGAGCATTGTCACCTGGCTAGATGGGTGAGGCCGGGACTCAGGGGCGGTGGATGCGTCTTCTACGGCCGTGACGGGGACGGGTGTGACGGTTGGCGGCTTCGTGACTGCAAGCACGGTGATCGAGACGCCCTTGGCGCTGGTGAGCATGACGGTCGCGCTGAGCACGCTGCTCACCGCGTTGGCCATTGTCGACTGCACCGAGTCCGCCGTCGCCTTGGGTGTGTGGATGCTCACGTCGATGTTCGAATTGATGACGCTGGCCGCGGTCACGCCCACCTCCACCGCCGACGGGTCAACACCAGCCTCTTGAGCGATCGCCTGAGCGATCTGGGCTTCCACAACTGAGTTGAAGGAGGCGGCGTCGCCGGAGACCTTTAGGCTGAGCCCGACGACACTCATCCCTGGAGCCGAGGACTCATTGCTCATCACGACGCTCATCTTGCTCGGCGAGCTCGGCTGCTGCTTGCGCTTCTGCAGCCGCTGCTGGTGTGCGAGGAGGGCCTTTGGCACGCGCTCCAGCTCTACCGCCCGAGAGTGTACGAGATAGTCCGACATTTCCCTCGCGGTGCGAAGCTCTCCAACCTCGAAGTTAGCGTCGTCGGCGCTCCTCGAATTCGGAGCGTCGACTGAAGGGAGGCGTACCGGTACGGAGGACGCGGCTGTGTGCGGCTCTGCTCGTGCAATGATGCCTGCGCCGTCGAGCAGCAGGGCCGCAATGGCCTGTACTACCTTCGGATGGCTGATGAGCGAGATGAGCAGCTTCATCGCACGTTCCGACGGCATCGCACCGAGGGCGGCGACAAAGTGATAATCGAGGGCCGCAAGCGACTGCGTGCACTTCATCTCCGCCAAGCGCTCCTGCAAGAGAGCCTCCAGGCCAGAGGAGAGCACTCGGTGCGGCTCGACGGCAGACAGCCACGCCTCCAAGGTCCACGCATCGAAATCCTCGTCGTCACCATCTATTCCCTCAGCGGCTCTAGCAGCGCTCAGCAAGGCCTCGTCCACAGCACTGTCCAGCGCCTGTTTTGCCTTCCTTGGCAACTTGAGCGCCTTCTTCGACAGCCGCACGATCTTGACAGCCCTTCGCAGACGAAGCTGTTTGGCGGCCGTGGCACCCTTAGGACCCTTAGGAGCGTTGAACTCATCGTCTGAAGGCGTCTCCTCGATGTCCTCAGCGTCTTCACCGGCCTCGGCGTTCGCAGCGGTGTTCTTGCCAGCACAAGGCCAGACAGAACCGCTGGATCCGCCGCGGGCGGACGACCAGAGAGGGGCGCTCGGTGCCCCCGACCCCCCAAATAAAGCAGCCCTCCCCTTTGGGTTCTGGCCCTCAGCCTCCTCAACAGTCAGAAGGACTTGGCCCCGAGCACCCAGCGCCTCGAGAGCAGCCGCATCCGTGTAGCCGGCGCCCAGAGTCGGTCGGCCATCAACCTCGAGGATCCGCATGCCCGCAAGCAGCCTAGGCTCGGCCCTCGAGGCGATGCTCTCCTCGGTCACCTGATGAGGGGGGGAATCAGCATGCAATCAGCATGCAATCACCTGAGTGATCCTTGGCGCCTCTTCCTGCGTGATGAGGGGGGCAATCAGCATGCAATCAGCATGCAATCACCTGAGTGATCATTGGCGCCTCGTCCTGCGTGCCACCGAGGACCAGCCCAAGCGAGAACGCGCCCTGTGGGTTGCGGAGCAGCACTTTGAACTGGCGAGGTGTCACGTTCTTGGCCGGCTTCGGCGTCCCAGTTGCAAAAGCAGATCCGGCCCCGCCGGCAACGCTTGCGAAGGCAGATCCAACGCCGCCAGCGACGCTTGCGAGAGCACTTCCAGCCCCGCCGGCAGCGCGTGTGAACACAGCAAAGGGAGCGGCCTCTCGTTCTCGCTCTCGCTTGCGTGCAAGAGTCTTGTTTCGCAGCTCGGCTACTCGGACGAGCGGGACCAAAGCAGAACCCACGGGTGCGGTCAGGAGCGCTCCTGATGCAAGGTTTGGGTGAGCGTCTCCCTCGATCTTCTGAGACACTTCCATCTCGACTATGCCGACTGCATTTCTCAAGAGTCTGCTGATCTCTTGCGGTCCGAGCACGCGCTGGCCATTGATGGCCAGAATGCGCATGCCCACCTGCAACTGAGGCCGGCATCGCGCGGCCGGCGAGTTTGGGTCCACCTCAATTATGGTCGGCGGCTCGCCAGCTGTGCCCTGAAGCTGAATCCCAATTGGTGTAGTACCGTCCTTGAAGACCTTCACCGGGAACACAATGAATGCGGGTTTTCCTTTAGCCTGGAGGTCTCTGGAGGACGCTCGAGATTTGCGACCTCTCGGCGAATCCGCAGGCGCAGCGCCTCGCACGCGGCGGCGCATGCCTTCCGGCTTCAGAGACGTAGTATCCGCCGCCGGCTCGGTGGCGCTCGCCTTGTGCCCGAACCATCCCATGTGGACCGCGCGCAGGAGGCGGCGTGAAGTGCAAACTTTGTGCTGTGTTAGAAAAAAGAAAGACTTTCACCAGGCATAAAAATAACTGGATAAAGAAGTTCAACTGTTGCATGCAAGAGCTGTTGTTGAAGACACTTGAACTTGAACTAAGCAGTACATGTAACTTTGGATACTTCGCCGAGGGTCAGCGCGATGTGTGATTGAGGACTCTCGTCTGAGGAAAGATGGACCGCCGCCCGTGGGAGCATCGAGGACGTACGCTCGTGTATTCTCTCAACCACTTATTCTCAAGGTTTATGGCTCCTTGATTTCCTCACGCGCTGCCTCACGTGTCACGCATCCCTTTACCCTTATCTTCACAAGCACGCAGGTTGCAGACGTCTGCATCCGCGCACGGTTCGGAGACTCTTTCGACTCGCGCGCTCGTCCGGGCTGTGGGGAGACGGGAGCACGGGCAACATCGTCACGAACATCATCCGACAGAGCGTGTCGATGTCGGGGGGGCTTTATTGCCCTTTTTGCGCGTGCGAAAACGCGGGTGGCGGCGCCCGTGTTCTTCGTTCACAGGAGACGGCGCACACACATCATAATGCACAAGCGGTGTGCAGTCCTTACCCACGGCTCAACACGCCACGCATCAAGAATACGCATGAGGACTGTGGGATCATTGTCTGGTCGCGCCATGGCAGCGCATCGCGCTCATGATCGCGCTCTATATGGAATTGCAACTACGCTTTCGGAGGGCGCCTTCCTACATGTATGGCTGTCAGCCTGGCTTCCTCGCGGCACACTCACACGCGACCTCCATCGCTTTGCGCATCAGGTCGGTCGGGATGGCGTTCTTTCTCACCTGTGGGGAAGGGGTCCGGGCGCCGTGGTGAGCACATGCATGCTGATTGCAGGGATGGCTTTCTTTCTCACCACAACGGTCGGAGCCCATGTGCTCGACTTTTCGTAGAAGCGAATCTGCAGATAAGCGAGGACGAGGCCCGTCGCCCACTCGCCCGGCTCGGCGCGCCGCCCTTCGGACGAGTCGAGCGTGGGAGTGCGCGCGATGAGCTCTGGCAGCGGCACAGCGAGCTGCGCGGCGAGTCGGCCGTCGAGCGCCCAGCTCGGTCCACACCACGAGTCCTTCCGGAGGGCGAGCAGCGCCCGTAGCGCCACCGACTCAGGATCATTCGGATCGTCGTCGGTCTGGGCGGGCGGGGCTGCATCGGGGGGCGGGAGCTGAGCAGCCATCGCCTTCTGTGGCTGCAGACGCGAGCTCATCTGTGCAAAGATCTGCGCCCCCTTGATCTGCACGCTCTTGATGCCCGACGATGACAAGGGTGCCATGGTCGGTGCGTCTGGCGCCTCTGGCACCGCCGCCGCGTCCGGCGCCTCTGGTGACAACGGCGCACCGAGCTCGGCGCCGGCGAAGCTGGCGCCGCTGCCGCCGCC
>JWZX01002139.1:0-13220 GCA_001275005.1 Chrysochromulina tobinii | reverse complement strand
GAAGCACCTTGACTTGAACTTGAAGTCATCACATGCAGTCAACGAACCCCCAATCCGGCACACACCGGTAGAATTTTCTGCCTCTCCATCCTCCTCGGTTCGTTGACCTGTTAACAGTCAATTCACACCTTCCTCGGGCTCTTGCAGGTGAGCGGCGACATCGGCGGCGATATCTCGGCCTCCTTCGAAGAGATCAATCGCGTGCGTGCCGCGCTCGGCCTCAAGCCAGATGGACACGGGAGGGCCCCTCGATCAACTCCAGGGCGCGTTTTCTGCTGTGGACTCGCTCACCGCCTTATTTGACCGAATCACATGCACCGAGGCGCTAGTGAGCCTGGTCAGCACTTGCCACGCCCTCTGGGACGGCCCATTCTCGCGCACACAGTCCACTGCCACTGAGCCGGCGAAGCAAATTGGGCGCGAGGATGTCGAGCGCAGGCGTAGGCATCGATTGGCTGTGCTTGCTTCAAAGGTTGGTGGTGATCCGTCGCAGCTGCTGCAGGCGCCTGGCGACCTCGACTGGAGCGGTTGCAACCTCGACGTGAACGACGTTCGGGCACTTGCTGGGCTGTGTGTCAGGCCACCACCCTTAAACAAACAGGTGCAAGCGACCACCCTCAAGCTCCGCAGGACAAGCAGGGGTATTCTGATCGGAACGCTGGTGGGTCGTGCAGAAACAGTCGACCTCAGAAACCGCGGCTTGTCCACGCTTGAGTGCACTCTCATCTCTGTCCTCTTGAAGTTCACTCGCGCCCTGACGGTGACCAACCTTCTGAGCAATCAGCTCGATGCAGAGGCCACCACGATGCTCGCTGAGGTCGCCAAGCAGAAGGGTATCTCACTCTGCGGCATCCGGCGTGACCAGACCACCGCTGACTTCCGCAACAAAGGCCTCAAGCTGCCCGATACGATCCTGTTGGCCTCGGACCTGTCACAGGCCGTTGTCACAGGCGCATTGACGTCCGTCGACCTCAGGGGCAACCAGCTAGGGGACGAGGGCTGGGGTGCCATCTTTGCCGCCATCTGCGGCAACAAGGACAGCAAGATCATGTGTTTGGACGCGTCCTCCGAGACCATCGGCCCTGCTGGTGTCAAGCTGATCGCCGAGGCGCTCCGCACGAGCGTCACAGGCGCTTTGACGTCCGTCGACCTCAGGGCCAACAAGCTCAGGGACGAGGGATGGGGTGCCATCTTTGCCGCCATCTGCGGCAACAAGGACAGCAAGATCATGTGTTTGGACGCGTCCTCCGAGACCATCGGCCCTGCTGGTGTCAAGCTGATCGCCGAGGCGCTCCGCACGAGTGTCACAGGAGCGCTGACGAAAATCGATGTCAGCCGGAACTTTTTTGGTCCGGAAGGCGCCAAGGTGTTCGCAGACGCGTTGCGCGTCAATGGCGGGCTGACGAGCCTCAACCTCAGCTCCAACCAGCTGTGCGGCCTCGATTATTGTGGAAGAGGAACTTACACTGCAGAGGGCATCACAGCGATTGCCGACGCCATGCTCGTCAATGGCTCGCTGATGGTGACCAACCTCCTGGGCAATCAGCTTGATGCAGAGGCCGCCAAGATGCTCGCTGAGGTCGCAAAGCAGAAGGGCATCTCGCTTTGCGGCATCCAGCGTGACCAGACCACCGCTGACTTCCGCAACAAAGGCCTCAAGCTGTCCGATGCGATCCTGTTGGCCTCGGACCTGTCACAGGCCGTTGTCACAGGCGCGCTGACGTCCGTCAACCTCAGGGGCAACAAGCTCAGGGACGAGGGCTGGGGTGCCATCTTTGCCGCCATCTGCGGCAACAAGGACAGCAAGATCATGTCTTTGGACGCGTCCTCCGAGACCATCGGCCCTGCTGGTGTCAAGCTGATCGCCGAGGCGCTCCGCACGAGCGTCACAGGCGGGCTGACAAGCATCGACGTCCGCCAAAACAACATTGCGGGCAACGGCGCTGTGCAGCTCGCAGCTGCTGTCCTTGGCAACCTCAAGATCGAGATTTTCAACGAAATCCCGATCAAGGAGATGCGCGCCAACTCGCTCACAGAACTGGACCTGAATGGGAAGTACGTCGGAGTCGAGGCAGGCATGGTCGTTGCGGGTCTGATACCCGTCATGGGCGCATTGACGTCCCTCGAGCTCAGGGGCAACCGGCTCGGGGACGAGGGATGGGGCGCCATCTTTGCCGCCATCTGCGGCAACAAGGACAGCAAGATCATGTCTTTGAACGCGGCCTCCGAGAACATCGGCCCTGCTGGTGTCAAGCTGATCGCCGAGGCGCTCCGCACGAGCGTCACAGGAGCGCTGATGAAGGTACGCTGAGCTTGCAGCCCAGGTGTGCTCCCACTTGCACTGACATCTGGATGCCCCCTTCTGCATAGGTGAACTTGGATGGGTTTGCTCTCCCTGTCAAGAAGCTCAAGGGCACCGACCCCGTGGAGACGCTCGACCTCTCGCGCAAGAGTCTTGGCGTTGCCTCTGCAGTTGTGATCGCCTCCTTGTTCAGAGTCAATGGCTTGCTGACGGTGACCAACCTCCTGCACAATGAGCTTGATGCGGAGTCCGCCAAGATGCTCGCTGAAGTCGCCAAGCAGAAGGGTATGTCGCTCTGCGGCATCCAGCGCGACCAGACCACCGCTGACTTCTCCAAGCAGAGCCTCAATCTGCCCGATGCGATCTTGCTGGCGTCGGACCTGTCACAGGCCGTTGTCACAGGCGCGCTTATACGCGTCGACGTCTGCAGCAACAACATCGCGGGCGAGGGCGCTGAGCAGCTCTCAGCGGCTGTCCTCGGCAACCTCAAGATCGAGATGTTCAACGAGATCCTGCTCAAGGAGATGCGCGCCAACTCGATAACGGAGCTGGACCTGAAGGGGAAGGGCGTTGGAGTCGAGGGAGTTATGGTCGTGGCGGGTCTCATACCCGTCATGGGCGCGCTGACGAGCATCGACCTGTCCTCGAATCAGCTCACCAACTACAGCAAAGACATGATGGGCATCAAGGAGCTTGCCGCCGCTCTTGGTGCCAACGGCGCCTTGACCAATTTGAAGTAAGTTTAGCCAAACGTGTGGGCCAAACTTTGAAATTCCCTTGATTGCCGTCGCCTTTGCTTCTGCGTTGTTCGCAGTTTGGCGGGGAATTGGCTTGGTCCAGAAGGCGCCAAAGCACTTGCCGAAGTTCTTTTGGTCCATTGCGGCCTGACGAGCATCGACCTGTCCTCAAATAATCTCACCGACTACGGCAGGGACATGACGGGCATCAAGGAGCTCGCCGCCGCTCTTGGTGCCAACGGCGCGTTGACACGAGTCGACGTCCGCCACAACAGCATCGCGGGCGACGGCGCTGCGCAGCTCGCAGCCGCTGTCCTCGGCAACCTCAAGATCGAGATGTTCAACGAGATCCCGATCAAGGCGATGCGCGCCAACTCGCTCATGGAGCTGGACCTGAATGGGGAGGGTGTCGGCATCACGGGCGTCATGGTCGTGGCGGGACTCATACCCGTTATGGGCGCGCTGACGCGGGTTGATGTCCGCTTCAACAACCTCAGTGAGCAAGGTAAGGAGGTGCTCAATGCGGTTCCGGTTGGCCGAAAAGGTCTTCAACTTATGCTGTAAATCCATGAGCGCGAGAGCTTTGATGATCTGTGTGAATGTAGGAAAGTGGGTAAGAAACGGACACAGGCACCGATCCGGTGGTCAGAATTACAGAACGTGCGTGCATTATCCATTAACACCATATGTGCAATTGATAATGTGTCCTAACTCGACTGTCCATGATCTCGATTCAATCAACGAATCTCGTCGGCGAGTCGGTGCAAAAAAAGCTAAGCCTCCAAGCGCCTTCTCTCGGGCGGGTCGGGCGGAGGGAGCTCGTTGGACGTTGCGCCGCTGGAAGGGCACCTACCAACTCACAGAGTCACAGTTGAGATACACTTATCGCCCCCTGTGTTTCCTCGTCGCGAACGCGAACAGACGGTCCGGGACGGGTCTCGCACGTCTTTCTTTCAAAAAGGCCAGATCAGAACGATATCAGAACGACACACGAGAACGCGCACCGCCTTGGCCACTACCACACGTATGTTCGGGGCCGTGGGCGCGTGGGGCCGCGGCGCGAGGATGCCAATCCCTCAAGGGAGGAGAGCACGTGAGTGCTGATGATGTTTGTGATGTGTTAACGCGCAAGGGTGAGAGGCCCACCCGTGCCACCCGCGTTCACACATCACACCTCGGGAGGTCCTCACACCGCGTTCACGGGACCTGTGGTGCTGCGTCTTGCCATGAACGTGAACACCTCGCCCAACCCTCAGCACTTCACGCGCCCGATCGCGACCTCTCTTTTGTCGTCTTGTATGGCCCAACGTCCCGACATTCGCCTCGCACACCATCCGTCGGACGCGCCCATCGCCGCGTGGGCGGCGGACATGCTCACGCTCGGTGGCGTTGGCCATGTGCAGCTTGCCCCTCGTGGCCGCGCGGCAACTGGCAGCAGCCAGACTCAAACATTGTGGCTCGCGTGGCGGCGGCCTCTGGCCCAAGCAGTGCACCTCGTGCGCGCGCAGGTTGGAATCTCGATCGGTCAAATGGCGCCCATCACGCCCGCAGAGCTGCGCAGCTCGCTCGAGGCAGTCAAATCGCTCATGCTGGGCTTGTTGTCGGACTCTGCCTCCGTCTTGTATGCTGAGGATTTGGCAAACAACTTTGCGCCGACGCTGCGCAGCGTGCTGGCGGCCGTGAACGTCGACGGCAAAAACTCGCCATTCGCAGCGCCCGCCATGACCGCAGATGCCATCGCGCTGCTTGATGCGTACACGGCGTTGGTGGCACCGGCAGCCGCCGAGCTCGGCAGCGCCGAGCTGGGCAGCCCACCACGACGCCCCTCCTCAACCGGCGGCAGCAGTACCAGCGATCCTGCCATCGCAGTGGCGGCCACACTGAGCATGCAGGATTATTACACGATGCGGGATGCCCTCGGCGGCCACCCGGCCTTGGGCGGAACCGCCCTTTTGCACCGCCTTGAGTCTGTGGGCAACGCGACGCGCCACAGCCGGCGCGACCGGCGACAAGCGCTCGTGCGTCACGTGGCGGTGACGTGGGCTCCGGCCACGGCGCGGCTTCGGCGCGACGGCGTCGGCAGTGCCGCCTACGCTCAAGGGAGCGTGTCCCCCACTGCGCTCGCGCTCGCGAGGTTGCGATCTCCGCCGTGCCATCTCGTGAGCAATCTCGCGCAGATCTGCCTAAGTTTCGTCGGCACGTCGAACGAGGCGGCCTTCGCGGAGGTGAGCGCCAACGGTTGCCGCTGCCCGCCGCGGCCCCCCTCACAGCCAAGGGAGGCGGCGCTCACCACCACACCGACCGTCAGCCCGCTCGCGACCAACGGCCTGATGGTGGGTACCCACCACAAGACCGGCACCGTGCTGCTCGAGAAGCTGCTGCTAGAGATCTCGAAGCAGCTCGAGCTACCCGACGGATACTCGAAGCCGCGCTGGGCCGCGTGCGAGCAAGGCAAGTCAAGTCAAGTCAAGCACACGTCGCACCCGCTGACGCCGCCACACTCACCAACGCAATTGCTCGTGCAGTCAGCCGCACCACAGGCAGCCGCGGGCGCCGTCGCGGGCGCGCCATCTCGAGCACGCCTGCCCACACTCGAGGAATTGTTTGCCCTCCCGCCCGCCGACATGGCGCTCCGGTGGAGCTCGGTGTGCGTCGACGAGCACGTGAGCAAGACGCCCGAACCCGAACTCGATCTCGAACCCGATCTCGAGCCCTTACCCGAACCCAAGCCTAAACCCTAATGAGCAGGTGAGGGAGACGCCCGCCGCGTTCGCGTCGCGCCGATCGCCGGCGCCGCCGTGGAGACACCGACCCTTTGTCCACGTGGTGCGAGATCCTCTCGAGGTTTGCGTCTCATCATATCAGTACGCGCTGCGCACCAATGAGAGCTGGGTGCGTACTGATGAGCCACTGATTGCCTCCTTCATCAGGTGCGTCGGCCCATCGATTCGCCGCTTGCTGAGTGCCTCTGATGAGTACTGATGAGCTACTGATTGCCTCCTTCATCAGGTGCGTCGGCCCGTCGATTCGCTCAACGGCCGCTCGTACCAGCAGTACTATCGCGAGGTCGAGCCACGGCAGGGGGTGCAGACGGAGTGCATGCGCTGCTTCAAAGAGCTGCGGCAGATGGTGACGCTCTACGAGAACTCGTCCGCGCTGCCCTCCACCCTCACCGTGCACTTCGAGCAGCTCGAGTCGAGTTTCGAGCCCACCGTACGCCGCCTCTTCTCGTTCGCTGGCCTCGAGGGCGCCGGCGGGCTACTCGCGCCGTGGAGGGCGCACACTCGCTTCGAGCAGCTAGTGGGCTCGGCGCGTAAGCACGACTTGTCGCGGCGTGCACCCAGCACAGCAACGCGCGAGGCAGGGCACGTGAGCTCCAAGGTGGAAAAGGCCGGGTTGCGTGCCATGCTCCTTGCGTCCACGCTCGCGCCGGAGCTCCAACGGCTGCGGCAGCGGCTGGGTTACGCCATGCCGGGCCCCGCAAATGGCAGCGCAGCCAGCAGGAACTGGATGCTACATGCGCTTGCTCGGTACGAGGAGGACGCGGCACCACGCGCGCAGCTGAAAGCTCCTGGTGGCTCGAAACACGTTTAAAACGCCGCATGCGGTGACTCCGCGCGCGAAGTAAATAAGATGACAAAAAGAGTGTGTGTACAGTGCGCGACATCTAAGCACCTCTTTCAGCCTTCACGCTGGACGAGGACTACACGCTGGACCCTCTAGACGGCATGCAAGGGTTCCGAGAGCCGAGGGCTCCGGCGATTCCACATGCACACATCCCATCACACTGGTCGTACACGACAACGACTGGGACCCCACAGGCGACAGGGGATAGTTCAGCATACCACAACACTTGTCCACATGAATTTGCTTGCATCCGCATCATAATTCTGTCTGCATTCTGAGACGTGTGTCAGTTATCTTGTGTCTGTTCGTTCGTTGTTGCACGCCTCCAGTACTCCCCCCAGCGGCCAGTTTACACATGGCATCATGATTGAAGGATGAGAGTCATTCCGAGCAGAAAGAATGATGCGCGTGTGAAGTAGTGTCGTTCCCCAACTGTGAGACTGGAAGTTGGCAATTGATGAAGGAATCTTGTCTTTCTTTAACGTGGAATATGCGCCCATTGAGGAGATCCCATGTTTGAAGTAATCGCTGATCGGAAAAGGCGATGCGGAATCAGTCGCATTCGGGCAAACTACCCTCCAGTTATCTCGCCACCCGCAGATGCCCGCCGCAGTCTGTTTTGAATTCAGAGTCATGGCGAATTGCCCATGAGTAAGAGCACTAGGCATCCGCCTCAAGTCCCAGTGCAGAAACAGTGACCAGACGTACAGGTCGTCGAGGTAGAGATTTTCTTGAAACCATATCTTCTTGCAGGGGAATTCGACATCCATGAATGCCTGGCTACTGAGATGTATGCTCGTATTGGCAAAAAATCGAAGCGTCGGATTGCAGAGGCATGTGCGTGCAAGTATCGCAGCGTCAACATCATAGAAGTTAAGAAGCTTCTGGACGAAGCTGCGAGTGGCGGGGCTCACCCTGAGCGCCAGGATTCCTGTATCTACTATCCAAGTATGATCCTCAATCAGACGGCTGAGCCCCACTGTCGGCCGGTCATGAAGCTTATGTGACCATCTAGCATTTCCAAACCTGAACGGAAGGTACGTGACATCGAAGCGCTGCATGAAGCTGAAGGAGGGATCGAGGTCCGACGATTTGAAGCTGACATCGAAGTCAAGCCAGAGAAGTAGAGAATCAATACGCATCCTCTGCAGTGCGTCATAAATGGCGACGACTTTACGTGCCAGAACTTTTGCGCTGAGTTTCTGCAGTGCTGAGCGACCGTTCAGCGGTTCTTTTCCTCCGGCAATGCGGTAGTACTCATCGATGCAGCTCTCACACGCAGTGAAGAGATGCTGTAACTGAGGAACAGCCTCAAAGAGATCAACGGGGCAGGTACTGTCGTGCGCATGCAAAGGAAGATCACTCATGCGAAATGGTGCTGTGCCTCGTCCTCTATCCCATGAGGCCTCGTGGTAAAAGACGATGGGCTTGGGCGTAGTTCTGGAATAGATGGTTCCTATGAAGTTGACAGCTTGATACGTTCGTAATGAGCCGGTGCTCGTACTCGTGATGATTAGAAGAGGTTCTAAGTAGTGTGCAGCACATGGTTGATTCGAGGCCATTTTTGGGACGAGGCCGAGTTGTGCTTTGCAGGATGTGGTGACAGGAGAGTAGATGACGGGGTTGACGTAGGTCATCCACGGGCGGTCGGTCGCCAAAGAAGTCGACGAATTCGACTTGGGAGACTGGGCCACGACGTGAGCCACAGCGAGCAGGAGGCACGTGACGCGCATTCTCAAGACAAGCGTGACGGGAGCTGAAAACACGATCAGAACACTGGATCGAGCGACCGCGCCCTTCCAGCCAAACGCGGCACTTTCTTGCAGATCGGCGTTTGCGGACTCGCCGGCTGCAGACTCGGCGGCCGGGGAAATGTGATTGTTCGTGAATGGAAGGTTTTGTGACGTGATTGGTGTGGATGCATGCTTGAGTTACGTGAATGTTACCGTAAGTGAATGGAAGGTTTTGTGAAGTTATTCGTGTGGATGCATGCTTGAGTTACGTGAATGTTACCGTACGTGAATGGAAGGTTTTGTGACGTGATTTGTGACGTGATTGGTGAAGGTTGCATGCTTGAGTGAAATGTTCGCTGTCAGATCGTTGTGCTTGACGAAATGCATATTTTACCTCGATGGAACCTGTATTGTGGAAATGTGCTCTCATGCTCTCGTCGTCTCGTCGTTCCTCGTCGCAGCCAGCGTGAGAGGCCATAGACGGGACGAGTGCACGGGTAACTCGACGTTAGCGGTCTTAAATGAAACCAAGGTGCGATGCCGGATCGGATGGGTTTCGCGTCGCGCGAGTTACGTTCACAGCCGATGGATCCAGTTCACAGAGTTCGTCGACGAGGGCCACAAGCCCTGGGCGTGTGCGAGTCTTCGTGTGCGTGTGCCTGCTGGGTGCTGCTGGGACTCATCATGCTCTCCAACTGCTCGCCCCTGCGCGAGCGGCGGCGGCACCAAGCTGAAGTGCACCCACGCTTTGCCGATCAATCGCAGCTACCGCAGTCGTCGTCGCAGTCGCAGCACGAGGATGCGCCGCTGACTTTCGACATCTTCGTGCACAGCGCCGACGTGCGCTGGTGCCTGCTGCTCCATTGCGACTACGCATCGCTCGCCGTCATGCGGCAGGTCTGCGCGGCGTTTGTGCTAGACATACCGATTGTGCTCAACAGCATGGAATGGTGCGCGAAACCCGCAAGTGCAGCAGCGCTGCACGCTGCACAGTGGACCGCAGGAGGCGAGGCTGTGCTGCACCAGGCGCTCAGCACGCCGGTCGGGCAGACCGTCGTTCAGCTTCATTGCCCCGACGACGCCTCTCGCAAGACTGCACTCGCACACGGAGGACAGCTCGACGAATCCGGCAACCCCGTCATGGTGCTGAACCATCCGATAGGCATCGAACTCACGTTGAGCGCGGCGCAGATCGCGGCCGTCGCCCCGCCGATGGCCCCCTTCTTGCGCAGCCCACTCGCCTGCACGACGACGATCGTCGCCGGAGCAACTCATCGCCTCGGGGCCGTGCAACGGGTCTCGGCCGCGCCAAACGCCATAGTGGGCGCCAACGATTCGGATGCGGCCGTGCCGGCGCGCGGCTTGCGTGCGTCCCGCTCGCAACACCTAGTGGCAAGCGGCGGTCTGGACGGCTTCTCGCGCGTCTGGTCGGTCGCACCCCCGCCCCTCTCCGCACCCAGCACTGCTCTGTCGGACTTGGCTGTGCTGCGCGTCGCGCCGCTCTCGATCCAGGGTGGTCTACGGCACGGCGGTGCGCTGTCCGTCGTGGACGTACGCCCGAGCGGCGCGCTGCTCACAGCGTGCACTACGAGCACCACCCTGCGCGTGCATGAGCTCGAGGCTGCTCAGCTGGCCGCGGCACGGATCGCGGCCGCTGGGATGACCGTGCCGAGCACGGTGTCGAACAGCGTGCATTCGAACAGCAGGCGACCCGAATGGAATTACGTTGAACGGCGACGACTCGAGCACCCTCACGCGCAGCACAGCGTCGTCGCGGCCGCGTGGCTCGACGAGACGACCCTCGTCGAGGCTGGCTTCAGCAGCGTCGCCGTGGGAGGCGACGCCGACGGCGCCGCCCAGGGCACACAGCGCGTGCTGCGCACGTGGCGCATCGAGGACGGGCCTCAGCGACCAGCGACCGTCACATGCGTCGACAGTGGCTTCTCGATGACGGCAAACTTCTCGGCGCTGGCGGCCAGCAATGGCCTCCTCCTTGTCACGCACAACCCGGCGGACGGTGGACCAGGCTATGCTGATGTATGGCGCGCTTTGGTGCGCGCTATGGACGCCAACGCGCCGCCGGAGCTCGTACCGGTACGGCGCCTCCAGGAGCACACGGGACCGCTCTATGCATGCGCGCTCGATGGCAGGATGCTCGCAACGGGCGGTGACGACGGCACAGTCCGGTTATGGTGCGGCGCGTCCCTCTTATTGCCCGACGATTGCGCTGGCCAGCCACAGCCCATGGCGTCGCTGCAGACGCTGCATCTGCCTGGGAAGGTGTGGGCGCTCGCCCTCCACTCGCACATCCTTGTGGCAGGGGGCGCTCTCGACTATGACCGCTTCGACTATGATCACGGCCGTAGCCAAGGCCGCCACGCGGGACAAATTTGCGTGACACTCTTTGGGGTGGCCGACCTCGCGATTCGCCGCGGGCCCGCCGTCACGCTGCGCACGCTGCAGGCACCATCAATTGCGCTCGATTGGGGTGTGCGCTCGGTCGCGACATATGGCGGCACAGTGGTCGTGGCGGGCGGTGATGACGGCGTGGTTCACGTCTGGACGCTTGCCGAAAAAGGGAAGCTCGATCGACCCGACGTGCACTTCTAAGTCCGGCCGAGCCAGCGTGCCCCATGGCCTGCATTGCGTTGTGAGTGAGTGAGTTTCATATTTAGTTTCGTTTTATCTGAACAAGGTACAAGAACCCGACAGTAATGAAGTGACCCCCCCTCCGCCCTGGTGCCTGGAGGTTGTACGTGTTCCTGGTGAGACATGTCGTGGTTGCATGATCCGAATCATTGCATGCCATTTTGCAAATCTCAAGTCGAGTTACTTGCAGCTGTTGTCGGGGGCACGCTGGTTTGCTCAAAGTGAATGTCCTGAACCACAAAGCAGTACACACAACCAGCATTCGACGGCTTCTCAATTGTCGAGAATGACACGCCGACTTGCCGTCGTGACAGGCTGCAGCGGGAAGGATCGCGTCACATGGGACGAGCGTAGCTCGGCTGTGGGTGCCGCCGCTCTCGCAGCAGGGAAGACGCCGCATCTGGAGTTGCCAGAAGGCAAGGCCCGATGCCCAACGCGCAAGAGCACCGGCGTCAATCAGTTACCACGGGCAGCACTACACAGCCTAGCCCCACTCGCCTTGCGCGCCGCCTGGTTGAGAGGCGAGCTCGGGAATGAACTGCCGGTAGCAGACGGCTGGTGCACCAACAGAACGGTCATGTGCCTCGTTAGTGCTTGCTCCATGATGAATGTCACGAGAGGACCAAACAGGAGCCAGAGCGTGGACCACGTCACGCTCGTCGACGAAGATACGCCACAGCACATCATCGACATGCTCACGCGGCTTGGCGTGCGCGTCATCGATATGAGTGCCGTCCGATTTCCAGCTTACTTCAACAATGTCACCGATTCTGCGGCGGCTGCCTCCACACCCGCGCTGCTGGCAGGCACGACCGTTGGGCAAGCTGCTGCGCTGGGACGCGGGTTCTTCTCATCCCTGCCCAACAGCTGGTACAAGTTGTGGGCATTCAACCTGACCGAGTACGACAAGATTCTTTGGCACGACGCGGATACGTTGGCGATTGGCGATGTGGTGGAACACGTGCTCGAAAAGACGCCCGCCTTCGCGGCTCGCATGCACGCCAAATCACGTTACCTGAACTCCGGTGTGATGGTCTTGAAGCCCGATGCGAACGTCTTCCAGCAGCTGTGGAGAATCTGGCAAGAGGGTGACTTTCCCTACACGGCTGATCGCTCTTACGGTGTGGATGACCAGATCTTCTTGCAGCACATCTTCTATGCACATCGGCTCAATGGCCCGGGCACGGCTCTGCACGCGCTACATCCTTGCCATAACGACAAGCAGAGCCGATGCAGTGATCCGGATCGCCGGGTCGTCATCTATCACAAGACACCGCTATGGGAAGCGGGGCGCGAACTTGCCTTATACCAGGCGGCTGTGGCGGGTAACTGCGCGAATAACGCGGCGCTGCAGCGCTGGCGGTATGCGTCGCATCCGGAATTGGTCGCTTGGTAACAGACAGTGTCGTGGAGTTCAAGCTTTATATTGTACTGTTGCGGACACAGCCAGGTGCAACAACATGGAACTCCTCATAAGTCACACTTTTATGTTTTAATAAGTCTCGTATCCCGCGAACGGCCGGGCGCACGCGGGTGGTCGCGGCGCGCGGAGCAGTGCCGGGCTGTGAAAATTTTATCGTAATTATTTCAATTTTACCCTGAGTGTCAAATTTACCGTATACCGTTACCGAGTACCCGGTCTCGAGACGAAGACAATGAGACCAGAACGAAGCGAGAAGCAATGACTGATGCATCGGACTGGACGCGAGAGCTATTTATAGAGCTCTTATATAATGCCGGCGCCGGTGGCCGGCGCCGCTCACATGTAGTCCTCGACGAGCGCCATGTAGATGTAGAGCAGCACCTGCAGCATCGTCAGGTTGAACCAGCCCGCCTTTGCGTGCAGCGCAGTCGCACAGAAGGTGTTGACGCCCATGACGCACACGCACACGCCAAAGTACTGAGGGTGTGGGAAGACGGAGAAGGGGAAGCCTGTCACCCAGGGCACGGGCACGCCCAGCCGGTAGCCGTAGTAGACGCCCGCCTTGCCGATGGCGCGGTAGATGGCGATGTTGAGGCCCTGGCCGAGGAGCATCCCGTGCACCAGGCTCACCCATTGGAATCGTGAGCATTCGGCCAGGCGCGCGAAGAAGCCAGCCGAGAAGGGACTGCTCCAGTTGGCCACGTACCAATAGAAGCTGCCAAGGGAGAGAGAGAGAGAGAGAGAGAGAG
>JWZX01002138.1:0-21285 GCA_001275005.1 Chrysochromulina tobinii | reverse complement strand
ATGGTCTGGTTATGGTCAGGCATCCTTACAGTGTAAACTGCTGTTATTTGCAGTAAATAGTGCCCAAATTTTCGCGCCTGCGGCGGGCAAAGGGGCAACTTGAATACCTCTTCCAGAACGCGCCCCCCTGTCGGTCCTCGACAAGTGGTACCTACCCATTGGAGATCTGGTTGAGACCACTATTCCTGGTTCGAACCACGCTCTCCGATTTGAACCTGGAACCGTGGTTCATTCCACTGTTTTCTGGAACGTTCCGCGCCAGTGGTTTGAACCAGAAAAGAGTGGTCCAGACCAGAAATTTCCGGTCCGGACCACTCTTTTGTGGTCCAGACCAGATAAAGTGGTTCAGACCAGGAAAAACTGGTATTTTCAAACTGCTGAAAAAACCAGTCCCACCTGGTTCAGACCACTTTTCCTGGTTCAAACCGGGAAAACCTGGCCCATCCCTGGTTTTTTCCGGTTGCCAAGCAGGACCACATTTAGATTACGGAACACCCAAGTTGTCTTACCGAAATCTAGTACACGACAAGAAGGTCATCATAAGAACAAGCGTCCACCCTGCCAAAGTCGGCGTCACCCGGATTGCGCGGACGCAAGCTGCATCTGCATCGCCCCCCTGCCCCGCCGTTGATTGCGTACCATGGCAGCCATCACGCAGACGCCCACGCACAGGTAGCACGCAAAGCCGACGCCGAGCCAGCGCATGCCCTGCCAGCCAAAGTAGGCGTACATGGTGTACAGGAAGGCAACGAGGCAAGTGGCGGCCGCGAACTGGCCACACAGCAGGAGTAAGAGGAAGAAGCGCATGTTGCCCGACCAGCAGCCGGAGCCCGCGATGCAGCGGCCGAGGACGCCGCAGTGATGGTCGAACTCGACGACGCAACGGCCGCATTGCCGGCAGTGGTGTGCGGCGCTTTTCTCGCCCAGTGTTAACACCTTGCAGGCCTGGGCGGCAGCGCGGTCGCAGTCAGGAAACAAGGCGCCCACGAAGTTGCCACAATAGTACCGATGATGCTGCGGCCGGCGCCACACGCAGCAGCGCACGCAGTACGAGGCGTCCGGGTCGCTCTCGAGTTTCTGGTTATCGAGCCCATCGAGCGGCTCGCCCGAGCGCAGTCGCTCTGCCACGCCGGGTGGCACAGGCTCGGTCGTGAACGGCGTCCGCGGCACGACGCCCGGGTCAACGTAGAGGAGCCCCGCGTGCGCCACAATCGCCATCGCCGCGAGTGTGTGGATAATTCCATGAACCATCCACCAGAACCACGCCGGCTCGCCCCCGAGAAGCCACGAAAAGATGTGCACCGCAGCGACGATTCCGGCAATCGTTCCACCGACAATGACGACACCGCCGGCCGCCTGCCAGAAGACCCGATCGTCGGGCTCGGGCATTGGCGGCAGCGATGACGCGCTCACATCGGCGCCCTCAACGTCGACGAGCCGCTCGGCCTCGCTCACGCGCTCTGGGGTCAGATCCACCTCCTGAATCATGGTCACTCCTCGCATCACCAGGGTACCGGTAAAAAGACGTCGGGGTGTTTGTTGTTGGTGGGTTTGGTTGGTTGTGAGATTGGTCTGTGTGCCTTTGTGCGTCCGCGTGTCCCGTGTGTCCCGTGTGTGTCCCGGCTCCCCCCGGTGTCTTTTTACCGGTAAAAAGACACCGGGGGGAGCCGGGCCCATTACGCCAAGGGTCTAAAGTTCGTATTACCGCTAAACATGCAACTCGTTGTCTCCATCGTGCGCTCGTCTAACTAGCTACTAGCCAGCCCCGTGGACTAAATTAGAGTAATTCGCATGCATTCACGTGAAACGGTTCGACACAAGTTTTTTCGCAAAGCGCCTTCTTCCCCCTCCTGTTGATCTGTCTCAAGATTTGTCTCCAGCCACACGACCACACGCAGGCACGCAGCGCGGGATGTCGTGGTGTCACGCACCCGCCGGCAAACCCTCACCGCTATCGGCTTCGTGCCGAACTCGAGACTCCTCGAATGCGCTCACGTACAGTCGGTCCCTCACAACAGGCGCACGCGTTGCATGGGATCAGACCATTGTGCACGGACCCTTCTCGCGGCAGCAGCAGCAGCAGCCACAAAGTGCCGAGCGGCGCCAGCAGCACCTCCAGCAACATCACCCCGTGCCACAGCCCCCGTGGATTCACCGGGAGCACAATCCACGATTCCTACCAAACCCACCGCAGTCGACTGTGAGCAGCGTCGTATTTGGACAAGATCAAGAGCCGTCGGGGCAGGTCTCCTGCCGCCGTGCGTTCAACCCGCCACGGTCGACTGTGGGCAGCATCGTGTTCGGACACCATGTAGGACACGAAGATCCCGTGCCACCACCCAGAACCGTGTTAGAACATGAGCGCTTCAGGCTCAGCTCTCCCACAAATTGGTTCCTGACGCTGGGCAGCAGCAGAGGGGAGCGATGCGATGGCCTCGACCATGATGGCAGCCCATGCCATTTTGCGTGGCCTCAGCACCTCTGGTCGCATGGCGTCCACTTCGAAGGCAACTCCAATCCTGAACAGCGCTTACGGACGAGCATCTCCCGGCAGTCGTACTCGCCACAAGCGCTGAAAGCACGGGGTGGGTTCGACGTGGCCGCCGGCGGTCGGCTGTCTGCCTCTTGCAACCCCAACAGTCTCGTCGCAATACGTGTATGACTCAGTGTGGCATGCGGTGACGGACGAGCTGGTATCTTCTATCTTGGTGTTTAAGGCACATCAGTCATCAGACATCTAGGCCTATAGCAGGTTTACAGAATGACCACGTGCCCACCGGGGGGGTGCAAGAGTGCACGAAAAGGGTTCAAAAGGCCAAATATCTAAGGCCAAATATCGTCAATCGTGTCGCGTGTCCTGCGTGTCCTTGCGGTGACCGGTGTGTGCGTTCCCGGGTTTTATAAGAGTCGATGCTGGTCCGTGGCGTGTGCTCTAAGTGTGCTCAGTAACTATGGTGCGTACTTATGTGCGTACGGCCGTACCGCGATAGCCGATATCCCCGTACCGTAAGAAAGAGACCGTAACAGGTGGTGTAACTCGTGTGAGACCCCCTGTGGCTCCAAAACGACGATTAATGCGACACTGCTCACTGGCACCTCCCGGTGACGTGACGTGACCCAGTCGACGCCCCTTGGCGTGTTGGCTCCTCGAGTGTGCGCTGCGGTGAGGACTACTTGCCAGCCTTGCCAGCCTCGGTCGCTGCCAGTTTGAGTGAGAAGAAAGCATTCGTTGCAAAAGCAGCGGCAAGGCATCGCGGCTGTGCAAGACCGCACGCGAGGCCCGCGAGGTAGATGCCAGTCGTGGCGATAACCCCGCCGTACAGGCTCATCATCGAGTATGCAAGCTCGGAGAGCGGCGTGTTGAGCTGGTATAGCTCAGCAGTCGCCTTGGGAGTGAAGTAAATCAGTGTGCCGGTCAGCACATACACGGCGGCGGACACGATTGGACTCACGTGGCCGCCGAGCGTCAGCCGTCCAAGTATGGTGAAGAGGAGAATCGCACCCACTTGCGAGCCCTTCTCGCGCCCAATACTGTCCCACACTGGCAAGACCGACAGCTGCGTGAGAGCAGCGATGTACATACCTCGGCCGGCAGCCACGGTGGCACCATAAGGACCCGTGAGAAGAACAGCGGCAAGAGCGAGCTGCCATGCACCCACAGCTCGCACGATCTTTGACGCTGCGTCATCATACTGCTTCAAACCTGACATTTTTGTCTCGGGCGAAACCCACGACAGCGCGCCAGAGGCCGCAAAGATGCAAGCAGCGGCCTCTGTCAACGGCAGCGCCATCTGGGCGTCGGCCGCGAGCCGAGGCGTCACGGTTGGTTTCCAGAAAGCCACATGGCGCACTGGTAGCGAGAAGGATAGCGTGGAAACCAAGACGACTGGAATGATCATCGCGTTTTGTGCGTGTCGTGTGCAACGAGAGTCAGAGAGTGCGATGCTCGGGTGCCAGGAATCCTGCTGGGGGCCCCCACTGCGGCGGCTGCAGCTCAACACAACGCGCCGGTCTGCTGCTGTTCAACACAACGCGCGCGCCCATGCACAGGAGTCACTACCGGTATCACCATGGACGGAGGTGTTTGTCCTTAATCGGAGAAGTTTGCGGGAAGTTGCTTCCACTGAAAGGGAATTCGTCATCAATGTGAGCTCTGTTTCTCTGTGTTCTCACTTGGGTGTCATGTATCTTAATGTATCTTCGACCTCTGCAAGCATGCACAACACAACTCTTTCCGACTTTAGTTTCCTTGCGAGTTTTCTGACGCCCGCCCGCCATCAGCAAAAGCGCGCACTCGGGCTGAGCGGCGGACAATGGATAACAAAGCCGGCCCGGGAGGCAAACGGCCCATGTCGTTGCGTAACAAATGGTACTGCTCGTGCTGTGGTCGGATGAATATGGCACACATCGAGTACTGCGAAGGCCCCGATCGATATCGCGATGGTCATCTGAGTCTCTGTGGGTCGGCACGTGCACACGGTGTGCCGAGTAGCCTGCCCAAGTACCGCCCGAGGGAGAAGAGCATTCACACTGACGCAACCCAACGCGGGAGCTCTTCTGCGGCACACATGGGTGCAGCGTTTACAAATGGCACCGGCAAAGGTCACAATGACGGTCGGGCCACTTGCAGCCACATCAACCGCGAGATCAGCGCCGGGTCCCAGGCAAAGACGAGAGCGTTCAACGAAAGCCCTTCAGAATGCGCTGCTTGCGCACGCGGCGCCCACCGCGCCCATACTTGTAGCGATCGCAATGGCTCTATGCGCGGCCTAGATGGTAAATTCACGCGCGGGTCTTCCTGTACAGCCACGAACCAGCCCGGTGAGGCTCCGCATACAAAGGATGTGGAAGATGGCGCGAAGCCACCAGGCGAGGCTAAGCTCGGCAATGGACCACATAACGAAGGAGGCTCCGAGCGAATTGTGAAGCATGGAGCGCAACAAGAGCACGAGAGCCTCATTAAGGGCCTCACCAGCGAGGGCGAAGAAGAGGCAGCGCGTGAGGAGGACGACAAGGAGGACGACGAGGATCTCCGACCTTTGGCGCGCGGAGGCACTGCAGCGGTAACTGCAGCGGCGACACTCGGGGCTCGACCGCCTTCGCGGCACGTCTCACCGCTGCGACCGGCGCGCCCGTGGTACCCCGGACCCAAGCGCAAGTTCCACTGCATCGCGTGACAATTTGTGGCTGGCTGAGCGCCGCTGAGTAACAAGAGCGAGGCAGCGAGCATGGCCATGGAGATAGCGCAGATGCACGGCGACGATCATCCAACGGCGCGCGAATCCGAATGCAACGGGCACAAGTGGGAAGTGGAAGTGCGGAGTCTTGAGAGACGATAGAGAGCATTACGGTTTACGCGTCAGAGCGGGCGAGCTCCGGACGGAGTCGATTTTGGGCTGTACGACGTAGAGACAACGAGTGTAATACATTGCAGCGTGTGGGTAACTCCGGGCTTAAAACTCGACTGTCGAGTATCGACGTAGCGACACGCGCGCGACCGTCTCCGACAATGAAACGAGCGCCGTGCAACACGTCGCCGACCGGAGCGCCAGCCCCGCGACGCGCGAGCTTGTCCGTGTGCGCCGTTTTTACCGCGTGCTCCGCGCGCCGCGCACCCCTCTTCTCGCGCGGCGTCGGCCGCGGGGAGGGTTTCAACAATCAGGTAGCGGGGCAACCCCGCGGAACCCCACAACCGCACACATGCGCAAACCACTGTGGTCACCAATTCTCGGGCAGCGAGTCGCTGCCCGACTTATCCTCGACCACGTATCGTACTCCCGTATCGGCCAGCATTTGCTTAAGCTCCTTCTCAAGGCGGAACGCCGTCTCTAGGTCGCCGGCCTCTGCAGCAGCCTGGAGTCGCTGGCGAAGAGCTTCACAAGCAGCCTCAGGGTCGTCTGGCGCACCGAAAACCCGGCTGAGAGCCGGCCCGATGACTGGCAGCCCACGCAGACCTGAAGCACTGCCAGGCATCGGCGGGACGAAACTTTGAGTGTTCTCTGCAAACGTCGAGTCAAAGATCTGGAGGCCGCCAAGCATAAGGACGCCGAGAACGCCCACGACGTAGATGAGATCGGTCGGCTGAGCGCCCACACCACCGTTGGGCAGCACTTGCGGCAGGGCCTCAGCAAACAGCGTCGTTGGAACGAGCGACACGGATGGTGGTGCGGTCGACGCGAAGGCGATCATGGGCGCCGCGAGGCGAGACGTGACCCCGAGCACCATCTTTGTTTGCCCCGCGGTAAATGCTTCCTGTGAACAAGTCACGTCAATCACACCAATGACGTGTCACCTCTAGATGGAACTCCTCCGCCATCTCCGCCCACTCCCTTCAACCACTGCTGGCCGCCTCGAGCACATTCGATAGAGGCTTCCGTAACTTTGGTTGTCTATTGTTTATGTAAAGACTTGACTTGACTAGTTGACTTGAACAAGAAAGACCAATCTTCGACTATGTGTATAAACACGACACACGCGACAACCGGTGCTACGGTGAGCGCATCACGCGCGGGACTCCAGAGAGTACGGGCAACACATGAACAGTGCACCAAAACGCGCTTTGGTTCAATGCTTCAATCATTTTCATAATAAAAGAGTTTATACATTGTAGCGACGAGACCGACTGAGCAATGCAGCGTCCTTATTCGATTTAAGTGGGATTAAATACGGAAGATCAACGATCGGTTCGCGGTGATCGGATCCCATCACGCCATCAGGTTGACTGGACAAAGGGCAAAGGCAGCCGCTGGGTCGTTCGAGTCGATCTTGTCATGCCATGGCCCATTTGGCGGGATACCGGTGCACGTGGTGCCGCTGTTGCCCAAATTGCCCGTGTGCGGGTCGGGCGACACCGCTAAGAACGGATAGCTCGCCTGGATCTGCGCCAGCACGAGCTCCGCCACTTGAAGGTTTCCCGCCACAGAGAGGTGCAGCCCGTCGGAAAGGTACACGTGCCAGCCGTCGCCGGGTGCCGCAGCCTGCAGCTCCGCCCACAGATTGACGCACGGGAGCCCGAGCTCCTGGGCCACATTGGCCACGGCGTCGGCGTACACGCCAGCATTCTCGTTGGTGCGCTCGAGCACACCCGACGGGGAGTTCGGAAATCGCTGCCGCTGGAAGGCGATGCGTTGCTCGTGGCAGACGGGTGGCGGTGTGATCAGCAGTATTGCCGCGGACGGGCATTGTTCGCGAAAGTGCGCCACGATGGTGCGCAGGTTGGCCTTGAACTCATCGAGTGGCACATGCTGTCGCAGGTTGTGCTCCGGCAACGACGCGTCATTTGCCCCGAAGAAGATGGTGACGAGAACGGTGCGCTGCTCGCTGTCACGTAGCTGCGGGCCAGCCAGCAGCTCCAAGGCCCAGCGGGTATTGTACCCCGAGAAGCCGCGGTTGACAACATCCGCGTACCTCTGATATTGATCGGACAGCCTCGCTCCCCAGCCACCGACTGAGAAGCTCTGCTGGGTGATCGAGTCGCCGAAGAGAAGGATACGTGGTGGGGCGTAGCCTTGCACGCGCTTGCCCTGGCGCCACGTCCAGAGGCAAAGCGCGGCAGCGCCGAGTGCCGCCGCAGCGATCATCGCGTCACGCATCGCACCACACAAAGGAAAGTTTGACCCGCAATACGTAACGCCCAGGAACCGGTGTTGTGATTGAGTAGGCGCCCCCCGGCCCCGGCCTCGAGCCATCCTTCCCCACACCATAAAGCGAGCGTGCCAGAGGCACTCTCGGCATGGAGGCACACATAGTCAAGGTGCCCCCGGGCGTAGCGCCCGGGGGCATCTTCCACGGCAACATTGGCGGCCAAATCGTCGCCATTCAGGTGCCGCCCGGCGTCGTTGCCGGACAAACACTGCAGATCCAGGTCCCCCAACCTCAACAACTCCCGGCTGCGCCCACGCAGCAGATGATTTGGGAGTGGGATGATGACCCGCAGCACACTGGTAAGTGGGTCCCGTACTCGCAAGAGCAGAACGCAGAGCTCAACACGGCGCTCAACACGGGCACGAGGACGATCTACCTGCACACGCTCCTGGGAAGCTACGTGATTGACCTCGTGGCGATGACGCAGACCAATGCGACCTCCGGCTTCAAGCGAGCGATCCGCAAGCGTGCCTTGCCCACCCAGCAGGCGATACCCACGCAGCAGGCGATACCCACCCAGCTTCGCGTGATCGTCCCGCCGGGGTGCGTTGCCGGCACTCGGTTCCGCGTGGAGACCCCCGATGGCACGCTGCTCGAGATCGTGGTGCCTCCCGGCTACGTACCGGGAATGGAGATCATGGTGGCCCAGCCGCCTCCGCGGCAGAGCGCAGCACCAATGCCAATTGCATACGGTTATGCCCCTTCCGCACCCCCCCCCCCCAGAGCGGCTACCATCGAGCCAAGGGACTGGGAGAGGGAAAGGGACTCTTTGCTCGAGCTCACTTCAATGGGCTTCACTGAGGACCAGGCGTCAATCGCGCTTCTGAAAGCGGGCGGCGATGTGGGCCGCGCGGTGCATCTGCTGCTCGATCAGCCAGAGATCGCCGCTTCCTCTTCCGCGCCGCCGCCGCACACGGTGACCGCGGGCCTGCCTGTGCCCGCTCCCAGGTTTGAGGACATGTACGAAAGCGCTGGCATGGCCATCTCCACACCTGAAGCAGATGAGGGGGAGCTGACGGAGGCGACGCTGAAGCAGATGGGCTTCGAGGCGACGGCGGTGGCGGCCGCCATGCAGCAGAGTGGTGGCGATGCGACGAGGGCGCTCGAGCGGCTGCTCGCCGTCGACGAGGCAGAGCAGAGTCAGACCACTCGGGGCCCGAGTGGAGATGCGTGCGCATCAACGGCTCATGCATCGGACGAGCAGATAGCCGCTGGTGGAGTGGTGCAGCAGAAAGCGACTGCGCGCAAACCGGAGATGGCGCAGAGCGCGAAAATCAGCCAACGCATTGGCCGTGCCCGTGCGGCCCTCGACAAGAAACGCCGCGAGAAATTCGGGCTCCCAGCCAACCCCGCTTTCGAGGTGGCGCCTGTGGAACGGGGTGCATTCGGTGCATTCGAGCCTGTGAGAGCGGAGTTGGCCGCCTCTGAGGCGGAGCCGCCTCCGCCTCCGCCTCCGTATGAGGCCACGTCCTCGGCGTCGCCTCCGCCTCAATACGACACTGATGAGGAGGGGGCGCCGAACAAGTCGCTGCTTTCGAACATGCCGTCCTCGTCGTCGCCTCTGCCTCACTGCGATCTCGCAGCGCCGGCGCCGACCAAGTCGCTCCTGCCGAACATGCCAAAGATGTTCATGCCCGGCACCCCGCGTGCCGTTACGAACAGCGGCTACGCGGCCTTTGACGACGACAATGATGAGGCGGGGGCAGCGCCTCCGCCTCCGCCTCCGCCTCAACACGATGATCTCGAGCAGCAGATGCGGTCGCTCGACGTCGCGCACGCGCCGCCGGAGGCGTCGTTCATTCAGGGACGATAATGAGGTGGATGAGGAGGTAGCGCATACTGGCGCTTCCGCTGGCATCCGGCGCCGGCACCTTGCGCTTACCGCTGTACGTTGAATGTTCGCTATACCGATTACCGTTCCGGTAATCTGGAATGTTATCTTATCTCATTTATGTTCGTCGTTTGTGTGCGGCCGCCGCGGACAAACGGAGGGGATTACCATCAAATTTGGATCACGGCGTAGAGGCGACCGGACCTGTGTCCTGTCGATCCTTAAAACTACGGTTCACGAACGATACATCATAGCGCTACTAACCTATACTTCAGAGAGCAGCTAGGCGGCCGCGTCCTATGGGGCTTGACGCTTGAGCCACCACGGCGTCGGCTCGCCGAGTGCCTTCGCCGCGGCTGCGATGGCCTCCTCGACGCCCGCGGCACTCGGGTCCACATGGCCCGCGAGTGTGGCCGCGGACACAGTGGCGGCCACCACGGCCGCAGCACCCGTGAGGCGGAAGCGGCAGTCCTTGATACTGACCACGGCCTCGCCCACGTTGCCGCGCACGCTCGCTCTTCTGCCCGTGACGGCGCTCGGTTCGGACGAGTTCGAGCCCAAGACGGCGTTTGTGGGCATCGCCACGTCCGTTGCCGTTGCCGCCTCCTCCTCCTCCTCCTCCTCCTCCACCAGCGCCGTCTCGGGCGTTTCGTCCTCTCCCATTCGATGCTCGAGCATCAGCGCGCCGTTGAGCGCGCGCGCTCGCCAAACGATGCGCTCACGCGACGCAAACGAGGCGGTGTCGTCGGGCCGGTCGAGCGTTCGCAAGGGCACCTCGACTCCTTCGTAGTTGAGTACCGAGAGCCGCACCGCGTGGCGCGCCCCATTGAACCAATGGATGGACGCGGGAGCGCCGCCGGGCAGGCTGCGCGTGTGCCGTGGGCTGGTGGGGCAGGGTCGCATGCGCATCTCCCGCGGCGAGCTGTGCGGCGCCCAAGGCGACGCCTCGTGCGCCGCTGTGGGCGCCGTCGTGGGCGCCGTCATGGGCACCGTATTGGACGCCGTCGTGGGCGCCGCAATGGGCGCCGCCGTGGGCAGAGGCGGATCGCATGTGCTGTGGGGGCAGCACCCGCCCTCGAGGGCCTCGCAGGCTTCGCCGCACCCGCAGCTGGAGCCGTCTTCAAAGTCCAGACGAGCAATGCGACGACGCACGCGACGCGAACCGTCCGGTAGGGGACCTAGCCCTGGCGCGCGGAATCGCCGTTTCAGATCCGGATCCCCGGGCGAGTGCCCAATCGGAGCCTGGGGAGGGTTGGGCGCCTCGCCGGCGAGCTTGCGCGCCATCCACACGTCCCATTTTTGGAGCACCTGTGGGGAAAGGGGGCGGGGCGCCGTGATGAGCACTCGCATGCATCCGATCGATCACCTCATTTGAAGATCCCATTTTCGGAGCACTTCCGCATCGACGCTCAAATGAGGTGAGCACTTGCATGCAAGACAGGTCATCAATGGCAATCAACGCACCTCCGCATCGACGCTCACGTCGACCTTGCGCGCAAAGAGGTACGGCGAGGCGAGCACTTGGCGCAGCTCGCTCGCGTTGAGGACCCGTGGGCCACCGATATACTGACGCGCGCCCAACTTGTTCCAGTACTCGTTCGGGTCGCCGTGCGAGTGGGGCCAGTCAATCCACCGCAGGTTGTGGTTGATCAGCGTGCTCCGATGGCGCGGCGAGTGCATGGCCACAGTCTGCAGAAGCGACTCATCGGGCACAAGGCGTCGCTCAAAAGCTGCGATCCAGCGGAGACCTTCGGTCGAAAGCACCAGATCACGGCAAAACTCATACGAGAGCGCAGCCCACTGTGAGCCCGTGTGCGCGCGCAGCCCCTCCTCCTCGTCCTCGCCCCCCTCGGTGCTCGACGTACTACTCGCGCGACTACTCGTGCCCATCGTCGAAGGCCGACGTCCACCCAGAAGTGACCCTCGACCGATCGGCAGTTGAGCAAAGGCGGCTGGCCCGCTACGCCCAATACAGCAGCCGTGCGTGAGCGGGAAGTCGCGCGCCGTCTTGTTGACTACCACGAAGCCGTACCCACCGCACTCGACGATCGTGTGAGTATCGATGAAGGCGGCCGCCTCCAGCAGCGCCCGCCCGCCGCCGTCGTGTACGTTGATGAAAGAGCGACCGCGGATGGCTGGCCGGCTGAAGAATCGACGCATCTCGACGTCCGTGCGCAGTGCCAGATCCGCGTCGCTCAGGTTGATGAAGTAGTCGAAGGCCAACCCGGCGCGGAGTGCGCTGAGCATCGCGTCCAGTCCGATGGACACCATGGAGAACATTCCCCACTGCACGAGGCGCCGCGCTCCAAGCACGCGCACGTTCGCGTGCTTGGCCTGGAGGGCGTAGCACGCGGCCGCGGCCGCTTCGGCCGCCTTGATGTCCACGTGCAGCAAGAAGAGGTGCGTGGGCGAGTAGAGCGCGTAGATCAGCCGCGAGACGACTAGGTGCGCGTGAGGACGGTTGCCCACGCCGATGAAGTAAACGAAGCGCACGTCGTCCGTGCCGTTGAGCGGCGCAACGCGCGCGCCCTCCAGAGGGTCGGCGTAGAGCTTCGGCGGCCGCTCGCCGCTGGCATCCCGGTCGAGCACGTCGGCCACCGCCGCCTGGCAGCGCGCGTCGAGCGCCGCTGAGAGGTTGCTGAGTTTAAAGCCGTTGAAGGCGCTGATGTTGAAGCGCGGCGCTGCAGCGCCGGCGCCAGCGTGCGCTGCGGATGACGCATCGCCCACATCGACGGCGTGAAGCGTCGCCTCGGACTCGTCGACGGTGGTCTCATCGGCCTCCGCGTCACCTGTGCAGCCAAGCACGCCTGCACCGACGCCCAGGGCTCCGTCCTGCTGCTGCTGCTGAGTGGTCGGCACCTCCACCAGCGCGTTATCCTCGGCTTCCACCAGCGTCTCGGGCTCGGCGGAACCACTGCTGAGCGCGGCCACCGCGAGGTATGCGGACAGGAGCGTCCTCCGGAAGCCTCGTCTTGAAGGTGACATGTGTGCCAGGCCCATATATATGTGAAGTATCGTGAAGGTACCGGTAAAAAGACACCGGGGGGATCTGGGACATAAAAGACACCGGGGGGCGCCGGGACACACATACGGGACACACGGACATCTCGAACCTCACAACCAACCCGACCCACTAACGCACACGCACGACCACGCCACGACGCCGGAGACGACCGAACCCTGCGGCCGACTCAAGGGAGACCAGACCCCCACCGCCCAGCCCCAGTTACAATGTACAATGTAAAAGCAACTGGCGAACTGGCCCGCCCGTAGAAAGACACCGGGGGGAGCCGGGGGTGTTGGGATACAGCGACACACACGGGACACACGGGCACACGGATCGCGGGCAGTAACAGCGCCGAAGCACCAGAAGTCGCGTCTGCCGTGTTAACGTTCACGGTTCACTCGCCGGACCCTAATTCGCGGAAGTGGTACAGGCCAAGCTGACCATCCTCTGTGCCACCTGTGCCACCGGGAAGCTTGCGGGCCTGACTCTCTCTGCGCCACCGGAGCCGCAGCGAGAGCAGAGATGACCCAGGTGGTCTGGCTGTCTGTGGACCCCGTGCGGCGCAAAATCGACTTCTACCCTCGGGCGATTGCCTCGCGCATCGAACAGTCGTGGAAGGAGCGTGATCCGAGGACGGCTTCAGCGTGCGTGCTCGGATCCGACTTTTTCAACGCGACCGTGCACTTCCACCCGAGCGGCAGCTCCTACCAGACCACGCCGGGGATCTCAATGGGCCGCGCTGGCTTCAAGCAGCCGGGCTACCGCAGCGTGAAGAGGCACGTTAAGCAGCCTGAGGACCCGGACCGTGTGGTCATCTTCAGCAAGCAGGTGCATGGCGAGTGGCGCATCGCCACCTCCGAGTCCGAGTCGGAGCTGCGCTTCGACGAGCAGCTGCCGGCGGACAGTCTGCTCGACGGTGACTTCGACACTAGCGTGGCTGGCACGTTCCACCCGTGGTCGGGTCTGGACCTGCAGTCGGGCGCGTGGGACGTGCCCGTGGTGGTGTGGCAGTGGTGCCTCGGCGTGCCCGAGAAGCAGGGCAACCTGATGGCCCTGAGCGACGCGTGGTGGTGCCCGTACCTGCCGGATGCGAATGCCGAGATGGAGCACGCCTTCTCGGCGGCGGCGGACGAGCTCGATTTGACGCTGCCCGTTATCAGCCGGCGTGTGAAGGTGGTCTTCACGCGTGACGCAGCGTTCGCGGTGCAGCTCGATGAGGCCCGCGGAAAGGAGCGCGCCGTGCGCCGCGTCATCAAGACAGTCCAGGACGTCAAAGTCATGATCGATCGTATGAGCACACCACCACTCGATCTGTCAGAGCTCGCTGCCGCGTTGCCGACGGACACGTTTCCGCACCATTTCTTCTGCCCGATCTCGCAGGACGTGATGGCGGATCCCGTCAAGACGATCGACAATCACACTTACGACCGGTCGTCCATTGAACGCTGGTTTCAGCACAACACCACAAGCCCGCTCACCGGGCTCCGTCTAGCCTCGACCGCTCTGGTACCCCACAATGCGCTGCGTCTCCAGATTGAGGAATTTGCGAGGACCTTGTCGCCCGAGCAACGCCGCGCCGCCGGCGTTGACGACACCTGGATGGCCGCCACCGCCGCCGCTGCCGCCGCCGTGGTGGCCGAGGCCGCAGCCATCCATTAGCTCTGGCCGACACACCAGGCGCACTTGAGGTTGCATAGATGTTGCAGCTCTGTGTGGCGGAGGCCGGCTGTGTGTGCCACCATGGTGGATGCACACACATCTCGCATGTGCATCTCGCATCGTCGCATGCCGCGTGGGGCGGCGCGGCGTCGCTCTCAGTGCATCGGCGTGACGGGTGACGCAACACGCGGACTTTGTGCGCTGTCAGATAAGCAAGCGTACATGTGAACACGGTGCCGTGTCCCACCCCACCTCGTCAAATGTCAAAAGTTAAGGACCCGCCGGCGGTGTGGCCGCTCGGGAGCTCGAGAGGTGCGGGCTGTGGCCGCGGTCCCCGGTCGCTCGTCGCGCCCGGGCGGCGCCGCGCCGCCGGCGGTGCGTCTTGGGATCTCGGCCGCGGGTGTCCGGTCCTACGGGTACAATCTACAAATAAAATACAAATACTACTCGGGTGGGTCGCGCACGCTGTTAAGACCGGTCGAAGAGGCCAGAGGTGCAGAGACCTCTTCTGTCTCCACGCCTCACACACGGTCCGGTCGACGGTGGGACTCCCACCGGACCACGGACGAACGAGTGAAAAGACCACGCCGCTCGCCCCCGCACGCCTGCGGCGCGGTTCGTCGAGGACCGGGAGTGATTCTAAGATCAGATGCACCACCAAGCGGAAGTTTCATTTTTTCGAAGCCGGCGCCGCAGGCGCCTTTTTCGTTCCATATTTGGGTTGTAGTTATCTCCATATTTGGGTGGTAAATAACAAAATAAGGTTAAAACTTATATAAATGTCATAGGCCTCGATTATATAGTATCTACACAACGATTTTAATTGTGCTTCACAACTGGCCATGCCCATGGCTTCCTGGTCCCCTGAGAGACTCACAGTGACGGATACACAATCGCGCAATGGTGGTTGGTGCTTCGCAAATCACCAGATGTTCAGGCTTCAGCTGCGCACACGCTTCACTACAGGCAAAGCGAAGATATTGCCAAAATGACGGGCTCAAGAATAGCACTTACCAAACGCGGCCCGGGCGCCAAGTGAGCTCTCAAAATCGCAATCGCTAGGGAGCTTTTGGCCCGGCTGCAGCTCTGCAGCTCGGAGCAGCTCAAATGCATCTACGCATGGCAGGCTGGCGTCAGCGGATCGAGCAACACACCTCTTGTGTCACGGAGGAGCTCGAGGAGGAGGACGGGATCCACACGATCGAACGCGAGGCATGCAGCCGTGAGTCGCACGCGACAGTGCGCATGCGCACCACGCTCGGCTCGGAGGCTCCACGCGTTCAAGTCCCTGCGAGCGACACGAATCAGTCGCGCACGCTTCAGTACGGGGAAAGCGAAAACACCTGGAAATTGACGGGCTCGAGAATGACACTTATCGAACGCGGCTTAGGCGCCAAGCCAGTCAGCTCAAAATCACATGCAAAGGCACTCAGTACAAGCTGCAGAATAGCAAGAGCTTGCTTGCGCATCAGCAGCAGCAGTGGTTCGATCATCGGAGCACACCGTTTGTGACGCCGCCTTCGACGAGGAACTCGAGGATGAAGTAGAACTCCACACGTCCAGGGCTCGAACCTGGGCCGCGCGGATGCAAGGAGAGTCGAACGTGTGACCGCTTGACAGCTCCAATGCACACGTGATGGTGCCTCGACGTTGAGCAGTGGGCCAGGGCTAGGCCATTGACAATGTGCGGGTGGAGGCCGTGGGATCGGCCTTGCAGTTCACTGCCGGATGAGAAGGCAGGCGTACCCATGGCAGAGGCGGCGGCATCCGGGAAAGAGAGGTCCATGCTGTACGTTGGGCTCGCTGGCGGAGCTGAGGCAGGTGGCGATGGCGTTGGCAGGTGGGTGGGCAGCAGCGGCGACGGAGAAAGGTCGAGCGGTGGTGACTGTGCCCATGGGTGGCCAGCACGTGCTGCTGGCGATCAGGATCGACGAGTATGTACGCATAGGGCGCGCTGAAGCTGCCCGCTTCGAGCGACCCAGCAAGTGCTTCGAGCTACACAGCAGGGTGCTTCGAGCTACACAGCAGGGTGCTTCGAGCTACACAGCAAAAAGGCTGGGCGCCGTTTCGGTCACTGATTCCACAAACCGTTTACTTCCGTCCACACGGGTCGCGTGGTGCATCTGATCTTAGAATCACTCAATCGTGCACAGGCGCGAGCTCGAGGAGCGCAGCGAACAGTGCAAGAACAAGCATGAACAAGCTCACGCGCGAATCTTTTGTCTCCTGCACATGGAGGACGAGACTGCGACATGGACTGCGAACGTCCATTCTATCTGCCTCCTTGGGGGTAGGTGAAGGTGTGGAGCACCTACCCCGCCCTTTTCCGATTTAAGACTTTGTTTTTTCGCTAATATATGTGTCGCTTTCGGGGCCACGCAGGCGGCGCTCGACGTCGACCCACCCCTTATATTGACCTACAATTACGTACCTTCTATAAACATATCTAATCACGTGATTGATTAAGATGTTCATCGAACGACGGCGCGGTGGCGCTCGCACGAAATGCCGACGCGTTCCTTGCGAGAGCGCGCTCGCGCGCTCAGGCAGCCTACCTGTGCTTCATGGTCAGCTTTTCGGACGTGTTGCCATTGCTCATTTGTGGCTTCGACAATAACCAAATTGCGTTGGCTTTAAACGTTAGCAGCCATTGGATTCGCCGCCTGCGCTGGGAGAACAAGCGGAGTACTCGGGACTTGACGGGACAGCACCAGGCAACGCGCCAGCGGCCGTCCGACTCCTTGATGGACCAGTTGGTCACGCAGGAGGTGCTGAGAGTTGGCCACGCGTACGGCAGGAAAATGCTCTCGGCATCGTTAAGCGTAACCAACCCGCTCTTCCATTTTGCACGTGAGCGAGTGCAGGCATCAATGCAGCGCCTTTTCCCGATTGCGATGGCTAAGCGTGCCGTTCATGCTGCGCGGCGCATCCAGCGTGGTGCATATCACGCACCGCACTTCGGCTACTCTGCGCATCTCGACCTGGCATGCAAGCTGCAGGTGCGTGTGTGACATTGCGCTCAAGCACGTTCGATGTTCTGCTGAGCCCCGGCTGCCGCCTTGTACTGCAGGAGTACGACATATATGTGGCAGCGATCGTAGACGGCGATTCGCGCATGTGCTGCGCGCTTACCGCGCTCACCAACAAGCTGCCCATCACAATCTACTTGTTCGTGATGCTCGGCTTCCTTCACGAGTTTGGGTATCCAAACCAACTCGTGACAGACCGAGGCAACGAATTCCGCCTGTGTGCATTCGCATGCATGGCGGTACAGTCGCTCACCGGCTATGGCGGCATCCGCCCACGGCCGGCGCACAAATGCACCAAGTCGACGAGCAACGTGAGGATACGCCCGTCACCATCCTACCTATCTGCCTGCCTGCTCACGAGCTGCTGTGTGCTCACAGATCCGGGTGGAGAAGTTCAACATTGAGATCAACGTGCGCGTCCTCGCCATTGTGAGGTTGCTCATCAACCAGCTGGAGAACCTCAACATCCTGGACAAGGACAACTTCTTGCAGACCGGCGCTTTATCGTCGATCATCATGCCGCTCATGCAAGTCGGCCTTGACCGGCTACGGGCTGCGTGGAACGAGGTGCATAGTGTTACCTACCCTGCCCTAGCCGCATGCTCTGCTCATTCTGCCGTCTTGTCTCCACGCAGCACACGGTGGCCTCGAAGAAGGGGAAGCCGGGCACGGGTGGCAAACCCCGCGATCGCGCTCGCAACCGGCCGCACCCAGGGCCGCGCCTCACTGCGCCAGCCGGCTTTGATGCGATTGCTGCCTGGGCCACGGTCCCTGATCATCAACCCCTAGTTCTGCTTCCGGACGGAGCAGCTAGGCGTGACAGGCTTCACCAGCAGCCAGCTCAGCAGCAAGCACGCGCTGCTGCTGTCATGCTTGTGCTCGGTGACTACTCCAGCGCATGGGAGGAGATCGTTTCCGGCAACTACCACCGCTTTGCCACTGCCTATACCACTTGGCTGGCTTACTGAGTGCCTGCCACTGTAGATTGTGCATAGGTGACCCCAAGCCGCCATCGACGCAGGCTCTGGGTGAGCCCTCTCCAGGTGTGTGTGGCCCCGACGCACAAGCACCCTGTCTGATGCATGTACGATGTAGCATGGCGCATAGGTACATTGACCCCAGAGCCGCCATCGACGCAGGCTCTGTGGGCGTGCCCTCCTCGTGTGTACAGTTGTGGCCCCGTTGTGTGGCCACATGAGGTGTTATGTCGTACCCTATTGAACTTGAACTTGAACTTGAAGCGACAGTATCCTAATCGGATTTTTTCTATTCATATTCGGGGATTTTCTTTTTCGTTATAATTTCTTTTTTCTCTTGCCGGACGACGTCGCGCATGCTCCGTCGCCGCGACCAGATCCGCTCTGTCGGCACGTGTCGCGCGTGAAAGAGATCGCATGGCGCCTAACGTGACGAACCTTTCGCCTGAGCTGCTTGCAATGCTCACCACGCTCGCTGGGGTCCTGTCAGGCTCTGTGGCGCCAGGCGCTCAAGACGGAATCGCTCTGCAAGCTCAAAACCAGGCGCCAATGCCTGCGCCATTGCCTGCGCCATTGCCTGCGCCAGGGCCTGTTGTGGCTCCGCCGGCTGCAGCGATGGGTGTAACCGCCGCCACCGCCGCCGCCCTCGCAGCTATCATCCGCGCCGCCTCTGCCACGACGCACTCGTTCAGCGGTCCAGCTGGACATCCGGCGTCGGCTCTTGGCACAAGCACCGCGCAGAACATAAACCCGGCGCCAATCTTCGGCTCGTTACTGGGATCGGGCGGCGGTGCGGTCGAGATGCAGTCGGGCGTCCCGCTCACGTTCAACGCCGCCCGTGGCGGGTCAAAGCGATCGCGCGGCGGCACCTCCATGACTTGGCGGTTGTCGCCTATCGACTTCGAGCTGGCGGTCACCAATCGCAAAAAGGCAGCGAACCTTCTTGCCACCACGTCCCTCGACTTCAGCTTCCCGCGCGCCGACTTCGTGCGACGCGAGGAGCTCATCGAGAAGATCGTCGGCCACACCTGGTGCATTGCCAGAGGCATTTCAGTGGAGCACGTTTTACTCCTCAATTCGGCCGCGACGAGCATTATCTGGGACGACGTGCTACCCATGTCGGGCGGCAACAACACCCTCTACTGCTTCACGCTGCTGCTAGGCGGCGAGGTGGACACGGCGGAGAGACTCGCGAACCTCTGCAGGCTTCAATACCCACAGGAACGCCTGTGGAGCTTCCTGTACGAGTTCGGCCAGGAGCCCCTGATGCAAGCGCGCGGTGTGCCGTACCAGAACGTCCTGGGTTCGTCATCGGCGGATGGAGCCGTTGACGAGCATCCCTGGTACACGACGCCAGCGGCGGCAATGCCACTCGGCCGGCGCGGATTGCCGGCGCAGGGTATGGCCGCCGATGGTCGTCCGCCCGCAGCACCCGCCGCAGCACCGGCCGCAGCACCGGCCTCAGCACCATCCGCTCGGAAGACATCGAAGCTGCCCGCCGCACCGCCTGCTCGGCGACCATCACCGGCCGCAGCACCATCCGCTCGGCTGGTACCGATGCTGCCGGCGGCACGTGCGCTCGCCAATTACGACGCTCAGGAGAGATCTGTGCGTGATGCCATGATCGCAGCACTTATGGGTGGCGAGCCCCTGTCGGATGTGAAGCGCCTTGCAACGTCGGCATGCCGCGACCGATCTCTGCTGGTTGACGCAGCTGGGATCGAGGCCTCTGAGGAGAACTCGAAAGTCGAGGAAGCCGCGCAGGCAGCCAGGCTCAAGCCCATGGAAGAAGAGGGCGAGGAGGGCGAGGAGGGCGAGGAGGGAGCAGCGGGCAAGGAGGGCGAGGAGGGCGAGGAGGGCGAGGAGGGCGAGGAGGGCGAGGAGGGCGAGGAGGGCGAGGAGGGCGAGGACGGCGAGGACGGCGAGGAGGGCGACGATGATGACGTCGAAGTTCCCACACCCAAGTCGCGCTCAGGCCGCCCTCTGGCGCCACGCAAGCGCTACACCCCTCCCTTTCCCGGCTGCTCCCAACGCTGAGGGACGTGATGACTTGACGAGGAGTGCCCCCCCACCACGCTCGATGAGTGGTCAGACGCGAAAAGGATAAGCGCTCCCACCCCTGATTTGTGCCAACCGATCTCTTTCCATGTGAGTGCTCAGATCTGTGCTCGATCTGTGCTGCTGTACAGGTACATGGAGCTGCCTTTGACGCAGGCTCCAGTGTGCCATCTCCTGTGAGTGGCCATGACGCATGCTCACACAGAGAGGCCTGGGTCCGTGTGTGAGTTTTGTGTGAGTTACGCTGAGACTGTTGAGTGTTGGATAGTGTTGAGTGTTGAGTGTCGTGTTGAGGACGTGAGACGTGGAGGATACGTTAGTGTCATCGGTTTGACTCAAGCCATGACCGCTGAGTCCTGAGAGTCTCTGAGAGGCACAGACCACACGGTCATGTGCGTCATCCTATTTCTAGAGAGATCGTGCTTATGGACTAAATACTATGGATCATGTATCATGTTATCGCGTATCACGTATCACGTATCATGTATCATTTCATCCGTTGGGATGGTGCATCGAGGATCATGTATGTTGATATTTTGCGAATGATACATGATACGTGATACGTGATTCTGACTTAGTATTGATCATCGAACATGTCGGACAAGTTCATGAACATGTCGGAAAGACCCACGATCATGTCGGAAAGATCATGGGTCCCTCCGTATCGACTTGATGAATCATGTATCATGTATCATGTATCATGTATCTTGCATCCGTCCGACCCCCATACCGAAGCACGCATTGCCGTGTTTACAGAAGTTTTTCGAGATGTACTCGAGGTCTCGGAAGGACTACAAGTTCACATTAGAAGTCGGGGGAATCAAGAATTTCCCCGCGGGGCTGTTTTGTACACATGTGGCGGCCAATTTTAACCAATTGACCGTTTGATCGCCGTTTGACCCGTCTGCGTGTGAGGGTAGGGTGGCCAAACGCGTCGTTTTGGGCATGAATTCGTGGCAAACTCGCGTTTTGTTGAGCAAAAAAGAAGTGACCCAAAGCGTCCTTTCGAGCCTTTTTCAACCGATCGCGATGGAGGTGACCCCAGACGATGAGGCTCGGCCGCCTCGTCCGTGCGTGAGG
>JWZX01002137.1:0-12767 GCA_001275005.1 Chrysochromulina tobinii | reverse complement strand
TCCACCCACACCGCCGCCGCCGGCCCCGCCGCCACCCTCGCGCCCACCGTCGCCGCCTCCAATACCGCCGCCGCCCTCACCGCCCCCACCCTCCCCGCCCCCACCCTCGCCCCCACCCTCGCCGCCCTCGTTTTGCGTGGCGCACGAGCGGCAGCCGCTCCTCTCGCTACAACCTCTCTCAGGTCGCCGCCTGCCCTTGGCCGGCGAGTACCCGCATCACGAGCTCACGCTGAGCACGACGCCCAACGGCACCGCGCCCACTCCAGTTCTCCACACGATCCGCGCCGAGCTACGCCTCTTCCTGTCCCAGGACCGCTCGCACGGCCCCTTTGTCGACCACGGGCGCGTCGCAGCCTATGAGACTCAATCGTACGCCCTGCGCGTTCGCTTCGCGGCGGTGCGTTCGGGCTGGGCCTTTGAAGAGAACCTCACCCTGCATGTACCGCGCACACGTGCCGTGCCGGGCTACTACGGCCGGTACAGTTTCGAGCGGCAGGGCTTGCGCTTCGATGCGGACGAGGCGCTCACGGTCAAGCTCGTGCAGGCGGACTGGCACGGCGTGAGCTGGGGCGACTGGCGCGCGCTGCATGCGGCGCTCTGGCCCGTGGAGCTGTGCGGCACACCGCAGAATGTGATGCTGCCCATCGACCCGTATCCGACGGGCATGTTCGGCGGTGGCATGGCGGAGCCTGGCGTGGGTTTGGAAGGTGAGCTGGCAGCAAGGCGGAACCTGGCGTGGGGTTCGACCGTTCAGTTTGATGCCGAGGCATTTGCGCCGCCGACGTGACGGGTTTCAGCCGAGCCGAGCCGAGCTTAAAGCCGAGCAGTTTAACCTCAGGTAACGTTCGACAATATAAACAGAATACATATTGGTCGGAATACATATTGGTCGGCCGGGCTGTACTTTACGTCGGTACAGGTGGAGGTGCGCTGCCTGCGCTCCACCTCCAAAAGTCATTCGGCAATTTACACGTCGGATCGCTCCATCAAAGCTGCGGCGGCGCGGCGTCGAGCACGCACTCGTCATTGCACCAGCCCTGCAGCTCGCACCACGCATCAAAGGCCGCCCTGCAGCTTGTCACCGCATCGGCGTGCGTCTCTGTGACGTACAGTCTCAACGACTCCTCCTCAAAAGATTGTGGAAGCATCGCAAGGTGCTCGGCACTTGGCTCGCGACGCGCGTGGAGCAGTGATCCTTGGCCTGCAGGGGCGCTGGCGGCGTTGCTAACCAGCCCCGCGCCACTCACCCCGCCGCGTTGATTCTTGTCAAAGAATCGAACGCCTTCGAGAGGATTTTCAGCGCCGCGTCCGTAGTGCACCCGCCGCACGTTTACCCGCAACGAGGTGTCAGGGATGGGCGTCGCGCGACTCGTGGTCGTGGTGAGTTCCGCAATCTCCGCCACAATTGGCAGCAGACCAGCTCGCGTGCCCCAGCCTCGGCGTCGCACTTCGCCCGCCTCGAGGACCACGGAGCCCACGAACCGGTACAGCTGGCGCAACCTGAGCCGTGCGAGGAGTTTGGAGGCAGCCTGGAGTCTCTCGTCATGGACGCCCATGTAGACGGCTCGCGTCGCCTCGAACTCCACCAGCTGAAGGATGCCGTCGTTGAGCTGCAGGAAGCCGACGAGGTCATCATCCTTTGCGCCGCCGCACTCCGACAGCCGAAGCGCCTGACCATCTCGCCCATGGAGACGCAAGACGTCCGAGGCGTCCACCAGCTCAATCGCGTCTCTGAGCATCAGGTCGATCGCCGCGGTGACACGATGCTGGTAGAGCTCGACATGCAGGGCATAGCGGGTCTGAAAGACGTGGAGCACCTCGTGGAGGCATTTGATGGGGAAGCACACGCGAAGGCGCCCTTCGTCCGCCAGAGCCACTCGCGCTAACCGCATCAGCCGTCCTGCATCGAAAGCACCTTGACTACGCCGGCAAAGTACGAATCTCGCTCAAAGTAGTCGAGCTTGTCGACATCTAGACCAGAGCGCTTGTTGGCGACAATATCGTACAAGAAGCCCTTGTCCGAGCCGCACACGCCAGCATCGCCAAGGCGCATCGCTGCATGGGTAGCAAGGCCCGGTGTCGGCTCGCCGGCGATGAGAGCCTGCACGAACTCGAGGTCGTCCGGTGAGAGCCAAGAAGAGGCGTCGATGCTCCGAAAAAGGCGAGCGACGAGCTTGTGCGAGAGATCCTCATGGCGCGGCCGCGCCTCGACGTCTTCGAACAGCGTCTCCCAAAAATGGCTCATCGGGCCGTGCCCCAGATCATGCAACAAACCAGCCAACGAGACGCACAGAATATCGGTATCGGTGATGGCCAGCTCGGGCTGCAGGCGCTGAAAATGCTCCGCCCACTCGCGCGAGAGGTGGGATACGCCTAACGAGTGCTGAAATCGGTCGTGCACTGCGCTCGGGAAAACATAGCGGCATGAGCCGAGCTGGTGAATCCCTCGCAAGCGCTGAAACTCGGAGCTGTCGACAACGAGGGCCACCAGAGGGTGCAGCTCAATGCTGTGATGAATGGCGTCCGTGATGGTACGAGACTGCGGCGGGGTACGCTGAATAATTGCAGCGGCGGTGTATGCGGCAGCGGCGGTGTAAGAGGCGCCTAGGACCGTCAGCATTGGAACAAAATTGCAGCGGCGGTGTATGCGGCAGCGGCGGTGAAAGAGGCGCCTAGGACCGTCAGCATTGGCACAAAAAACCCCGTGCTCAAAATCTCGGGGAATTCACTCGATCATTCACATTCACACTATCATGCTCGCACCACTTGGTGTGAACAATGGGTGAATTCACAGCGCTGTCAGTAAAACACAACAAGTTTTGGCTGGTCGGTACCTTGTGTGTCGATTCAACTGACCCTTTCTCAAGTTTCGCATCTCGGAAAACTGCCGCCGCGATTCTCGTCTGCGCGACACTTGGGTGCGGCTCTCGCGGCACCGCTCGTGCTGCGCCGGGCGCCGCTGCGCACGGGACGGCTGCGTTTGGCGGCAGCGGCAGACGCTACCCGGCGGCGCATCGCCTGGGTGTGCCCGACGCTCGGCGCACTTGGCTGCCTGGAGCAGCGTGAAGAGGCCGTGCCGCCTGTAGGCGATGACGAGTGTTTAGTGGCCGTCCGTGCGATCGGCCTCAATTATGCCGACGTCTTTATGGTGCTTGGCCTCTACGAGGCCTTCAACAAGTACCTCGAAGAGAATCCCGGCCAGGCCGTGCCGGGCTTTGAGTTTGTCGGGAGATGTCATCGAGGCGGGCAAGGCGGTCACCACGCACAAGGTCGGTGACAGAGTCTACGGTTTCACGCGCTTCGGCGCATACCGCACGAGCGTGGTCGTGCGCGAGAAGATGCTCCAGCCGGTGCCCAAGGCGTGGTCGTATGCTGAGGCTGCGAGCGTACTTGTACAAGGCCTGACTGCCTGGCATGGTCTGGTCGAACTCGGTGCCGCGAAGAGAGGTTCCCGCGTGCTCGTACATTCCGCCGCGGGCGGTGTGGGCTGCGCTGCCCTCGAGATCTGCGAGAACCTGGGCTGCACCTCGGTTGGGGTCGTAGGCTCCATCGACAAGGTACCTTTTCTCAAGGAGCGTTACCCATCGTGTACGCCACTCGTGCGTGGCCCCGAGAGACAATACGCGCGCCAGCTCGAGGATTTAGGCGGCTCATACGATGTGGTGCTCGAGTCGCTTGGCGGTCAATTCCTCACCGCTGCACTCGAGCGTGTCGCACCGATGGGTCGGCTCGTGCATTTTGGCGCGACGGCAGCGTACGGCGGCTCGAGAGTCGATGGGCTTTTCAAGTGGCTCAAGCTCATACCGAGCTACCTGCGTCGTCCGCTCGTCGACCCGGGCGCGATGGTGCCAAAGAACGTGGCTCTCTTCGGCTTCAACCTCGTGTGGCTCACGGACCGAGAGGAAGAGCTCACGCGAGAGTTGGAGGAGATGCTGGGACGCGGCGGCCTCGGAAAGCGGCCACCGGCGGTCGGGCGTTCCTTTCCGTTTGCGGAGCTGCCCTCAGCGCTCGATTGGCTTCGCAGCGGGAACTCGGTGGGCAAGGTCGTGGTGACTGTGGAGCCGGGGGCGGGAGGCGAGGTTGGGTGAGCTGTGGAGATCATGATGTGGAGACCGTTGCCTCGGTTGTCCAGGGCAAAAGTATTATGGTATACCCCTATACGGTGTGCGGAGTCGCACAGTGCTCACTGGACTGGCGCTGTATGGTGCTGTCGTCTCTTCATGTCAGGCCATCTCAGCAGACCCTCCTTGCCTCCTTCACTTGTTCTTCAACCCTGGTTTCAGTTAAGATGTCCGGTTTACGCCAGCCGGGGCGTTGAAAGTTCACAGATCACACCACTTCCTCAGAGGTTGACTGAGTCTGTGACACACCCCACACCGTACAGTACCCTTCCTCAACACCCAATCCTGGGGCCGCCATCATGCACACCTTCCAATGCATCCCCTCCTTTCTCATTTGTGGGCTGCCACGCGGCCGCCTGTGCCCACTTTGCAGACTTTGCGGGGGGACCGCGACGAAACTCTGTGACGGTGTGATTATACCGTGTGGGGATGTGGTGGAGCCACTTCGGCTGGCTGCACCCTTGCGGGCTGACTTGCGCTGTTTGCTCAGATTCGGCTGCGTACGTATATGGTGCTCTGCCGAAAAGGAGATAGCCAGTGGCACGAGCTCACAAGGCACGAAGCGCGTGAAGTGAGAGACTACGCAAAACATCTTCCGATCGGCTGGCAGTATTGCCACCGTCCACAGTGGGACCGTAGGTACAGCACAGTCTTTGAGCAAAACTATCGGCCTACCGTGTTTGACCAGAACTCTCGGGCACGCACTCACGGCCTTTCACGCGTGGAGTACGACGGCAAGGAGGGAAGAGTGTTGGGCTGGGATGCACGCAGCGCTCGATTCATTGTGAAACTTGAGGGGTCCACCGAGCCAGTTCGGATAAAGAGTCACAACCTGCTTTGCCGCATGATGTCCGAGGCCCCTGAAGACGAGGTGGACTCCGAGGAGGAGGACGAGCCTTCGTGGTGTCTCGCGACTCGCGAGGTGTTTGTGCGCTGGATACCTGCACGTGCTTCGTCGGGCGACCCGACCGCGTCACTGCAGATGAGGGCCGCTGAAGCTTTGCTAGCGGCGGGAACGAGCACATCGGACTTGCGTGGAGCCGATGTGCCTGACCACGTGGTGGACATCGTTGAACGGGCTGCTCGGGGTGGCCTTCTGATCTGCACGGTGCCTCATCGCACCGACCTCTGGGCCGACGATGGGTACTGCAACATCGGATGCCTGATGGCAGAATTCGAACTCCCCCATGTCGATGGAGCGCGCTGGAGGTTCGAACAGTCGCGCACCCATGGGGCGAGGTTGGTGCTGCCCGTCATGACCACTGATGACCACTGATGACCTCTGATGACCTCTGATGACCTCTGATGATCTCTGATGATCTCTGAGGACCACTGATTAGCCCTCGGATGCCTCCCTCATCAGGTGGGTGCTGCCAGTAGCGCCATATGAGAGCGAAGCAGCCGGCGACTGTAACCCTGCATTCGGCCCCCGACTGGCGGAATTGACGCCGTACGCGACCCTGCTCAAAGCCGTGTCCCAGCGTGTGGCGCGGTTCAACGAGCAATGTCTGTGTGACGGGGACGCCACGAGAGGCAGCGAACGATGGCGTGTCGTGGCGGACCCGCCGCTGTGCGTGCTGCTCGCAGACGACAACTGTCATGGCTACCACGCGCATGGCCACCTGCGCTTTGGGTTCCCCTTGTTCTTTGGCGGCGCCGCCGACCCGCCTGACACGGCCGAAGAGCTGCACAATCGCGGGATCTTGGCGATCCCTCCCCGCCTCGACCCCCCAGCGCAGCAGCTCTTGGAGGTGCTTAGAGCGACACAGTTCCCAGCAGAGACGTGCCGACGCCGCTGGAAGGTGGGCTGCGCCGCACCCTGATCTATCCCCTTATCCGCACGCCTCTTGGGGTCCTCGCTCGGGTTCCTCACTCGCGCACCCACCTCTCGTTCGACTGCCGTCGCCCTGATTGCGGACGGCTCGCCCTGGTGTGCGTGCAGGTGAGCTTCGAAAAGTGCCTCTTCGCGATGAAACGCAAGAGCAATGCGTTTTCTTCGGACGACGGGACTGTCCTGGACGAGGCGGAGAGCATCTCAGCATGCGTCGACCGGGTGTGTCATGCGATGGCGAGGCGCTACGCGAGCGCGGGGCGGGGCGACGTGCAGGTGCGCCTCGATTTCGACCAAGGCGATGGCGAAGGCTGTTCCTTGATGGGAAGCCTGCCGCCGTCGAGCAGAGCAGAGGCTCACTATTCATACGGGAGCAGAATTGTGGACGATGAGCGCGGTGAGGAGTACATGGAGCTTGATGGTGACGAGGGGGAGGACGAGGAGGACGGGGACGAGTACGACGACGACGACGAGGAAGCGTCGGTGGAGGGGGACGAAGAGGGGGAGAGTGACCACGAGGCATCTTCCGGACGAGAGTGGGAGGAGGAGGAGGCCCACCAGGTCAAGCAGCCGTGAGTCATAAGTGGAAAACTGCATGACCTCTGCGAGGAGCGAATGAAACAAGCAAAGCACAAAAAAGCGTAGATGGTGTGAACGAGGAGGAGGCAGCCTGCGGTGGTTATTAACTAAGGTCACCCGAAAGAATGGGGGGGAAATAGTTTATAGAAAAAATGTACACCCGCTCCCAGAGCGTCTCCCCGCGCCTGCTCGAAGGCTTGGGGGGTAATCGACTTGTTAGAAAGACTTTTTACCGGTACCGGTAGCCCCCGAAGTTGGCAAACTTCGACGTCTCTTTGAGGGCCCGTTTCAGGGCTCGAGAAGGGCTCGAGGAGGAGGGCGGCGACTCGGTGCGATCCGGTCGTCCACACGCCTGCAGGCCATGCAATCATCCCCATCATACTCGCAGGGCGAGGAGGTTCGATTCAGGGGGACGCACTTTTGGTGTGAAGCACCGTACCTGCACCGGCCGATGACGCAGCGAGTGGGCGCCGGCTTGGGCAGGACCTGGTCGGAGGTCAAGATAGGCGCGACGTGCGAGCCGCTCGGCATCGGCAGTTCGCTCAACGCCGTGTTGGCGGCGGAGTGGAATTACGAGCAGACCACTAGCCAGGAGCGCTTCATGCTGCATTGTGCCCAGGGGAAAGAGCTCCCCAAGCAGCCGCTCGACAATCAGCCCGATGAGCTGTTCTTGCCTCCGCGGCTGAAGAAGTGGAAGCCAGAGCACAAGCGCCAGCTGAGCGCCTTGCAGAATGAGGCCGGGCGCCTGGGCACCGTCCTCAGCAACACGTATTATCCGCCTCCTGACAGGGCGCCCGTCCGCGACCGTAGGCGTCAGCCTAAGATTCTGAGTGCGACCGCGAAGGATGTGGATCCGGTGGTACGTGGGAAGGACGAGCTGAACTACCGGACCGTGCCCGTGCCCGCGACGGCCGCGGAGGGCGAGCGCCTGCCGATGGCCTCCGCCCTACTCTTCCCCTCGAGACAGTCGTCAAAGACTCCTCTCCGGCTGCATCGCAACTTATCACTGCCCATGTCAGTCGTTGGGGAGCTGCTGACGCGCGATGGCAAGATCGCGCCGATTGTGCCGCGCGCTTGGAAGCTCGCGGCCGCCGAGCGCCCATCCAGCGCGCGCGGCGTGGAGCGCTCCCTCCTGCGCCTTGAGCGCTCTCTCGAGCGCTCCGCCTCCCTCTCGCTCACGCGAGATTCTCCCGCGCCAGATTCTCAATCTCCCACGCCAGATTCTCCCACACACACTCGCACACACTCACCGGCACGGGAATACAACGATGGAGTCTTCTCGCCCACGGGTCAGCGCACAAAGCTGGGCGGCGGCGGCGACGGCGGCGACGGCGGCGACGGCGGCGGCGGCAGCGGCGGCGACGTCGTCGATGGTCTCGACGTCCACGCGGTCAGTGGGACGTCTGGTGAAGACGAGGCGCTGTGGCGAGCGGATTCGGGCTACGGCACCAGCGCACGCTTCTCAACGCTCGGCTCGGACAAGCGACTGCCAGTCTTCGTGCCCTTGCATCAGCTGCCCATCAACCCGAACGCGGGCAAGCGCGCTGTCGAGCCTTGGGAGCATGTGCTGACTGACAAGCCCTGGATCGCGGGCAAGTCGCCCAACCTCCTCTCTCGCAAGAAGGCACCGTCCCTTCCTCGCACGCACGACCGGCGCTATCGCAAGAGCGCGATGCCTATCGCCGTGAGTGCGCTCGCCACGCATTAGAGAGGCTTCGGAAATGTGTCCACCACCAACACTCGGACGTGGCCTTGTTGCGGGTTGCTTTGCGCGCACGAACCATCATGAGCGACGAGACCGCTCTTCGACGAGACTTACATTCACATTCACAGTCCAGCTCTCCCACGAGACTCAGAGGACGGAGGATCATCGGACCGATGAACTCTGAGTGGAAGGTGTCGTGCTCCGTGTGGAAGTGGTGGGTGCACCACCCGTGGCCACGCGGCCGTGGTCGTGGATCGGTCGATCAGATATGCGACTGGGCTCCTCGGGACCCCCCTACCGCTCGCAAGATATGGGCCCAATTCAGCAACAGCAGTCGCTCCAGAGAGGCACCGCACACGCTGGCGTGTGGGCCTGACGCGCGAGCGAGAGCGCATCGAAATCTGAATGTCCCCGAATGCGAATCCACAATCCTCTATCAAGCTACGATTTTTTTGAGGACGCGCGTGTCCGTCGACGCGGTCGAGACCCCGGGTCCCCGGCGGGGGAGCCGGAGCGTACCCGGGGGGACGACGAGAGCCCCGGGCGGCACACGGCGAGGGACGATTCACGGCACCGCATGTTCGATGTTGCCTCTCATGTCTCATGTCGACGTGCCGCGCGGCTCGAGTCCGCTCGAGCGTATTAAGCTGTCAACTCACTCAGTATCTAGCATGTCAACCCTTCCGCTGTTAGGTCCACGTCAGCTCTCAGAAGATCTCAAACAGGCCCGCGGCCCCCATGCCTCCACCGACGCACATGGTGACCACCGCCGACTTGGCTCCGCGCCTCTTGCCTTCGATGAGCACGTGGCCCACCTGCCGAGAGCCCGTCATCCCAATCAGTGGCAATCCATGGCAATCCGTGGCATATCCGTGGCAATCAGTGACCCACCTGCCGAGAGCCCGTCATGCCAAACGGGTGGCCAATCGAGATGGCGCCGCCGTTGACGTTCATCTTGGCGTGGTCGATGCCGAGCACGTCCGCACAGCGCAGCGGCACGGCCGCGAACGCCTCGTTGAGCTCCCACAGGTCAATGTCTTCCACACGCAGGCCGTGGCGCTCGAGAAGACGAGGCACAGCCACCGTCGGCCCGATACCCATCTCATCAGGTTCACACCCGCCGACTGCGAAGCCCTTGAAGGCGCCGAGCGGCGTGAGGCCGCGCCGCATCGCCTCACCCTCTTCCATGAGCACGCACGCGGAGGCGCCATCCGACAGTTGCGACGCATTGCCTGCGGACACGGTCGCATTGGCATTGAGGACCTTTCCTTCTTTGTCCTTATGCATGATGGCAGGCAGCTTGGCGAGCCCCGCGAGCGTCGTGTCGGGCTTGTTGCACTCGTCCTTGACGACGCGCGTCTTCACCTTGCTCACCTCGCCGGTCACCTTGTCCGTGACCACCATCGTCACATCCATCGGCACGATCTCGGCGTCGAAGAATCCAGCGGCCTGCGCCGCCGCTGTGCGCTGCTGCGAGGCGAGCGCGTACTCGTCGAGGCGCTCGCGCGAGATGCCGTAGCGATGCGCGACGATGTCGGCGGTGTCTACCATGGGCATCCACAGAGCGGGGTGCGCCTTCATTAGGGAGCGGTCCACGACCACCCCTTTGATCATCTTGGGCTGCACGAGGGAGATCAGGTCCAGGCCGCCGCCGATGGCGACCGGCATGCCGTCGACGATGATGGCGTGCGCAGCCATGGCGATGGCCTGCAGCCCGGAGGAGCAGAAGCGGTTGATCGTCGTGCCGCTCGTAGTAACGGGACATCCGCCGGCCAGCGCAGCATTCCGTGCAATATTCATGCCGGTTTCTCCCTCGGGCATGCCGCAGCCCATGAACACGTCTTCGACGGCTGCCGGCTCGATTCCGGCCTTGGCGATGGCATGCTTGATAGCATGACCTCCGAGCGCAGCGCCGTGCGTGGCGTTAAAGCCACCACGGAAGGCCTTCGCGAGTCCCGTCCGTGCAGTGGAGACGACGACCACTCGCCGCGCCATTTCGAATGAAAGCCATGATGAAAGCTGAGGTTTCCAAAGATGGGAATTAAAACGCGTAACGCGACGCCCCGGTGCTTTTTCGGTCGATACTACCGGGTAACTGGAACTCCTCTGAAAAAGGTGGGGCCGCCGCGCGGCTCAGCACACGCTTAACGTGTAGTTCTTACGCCTGGCGGGCGAGCGCGGCGGGCGACGAACCGGCACGCCACCGCCGGCTTGCTGGGCCGCCACCAGCTCGAGCGAGATCGCGCCTGGCGTCGGATGCTGTGCAAGAGCGTCACACTTGAGCGTGGCCGCCGTCGCCACGAACGGCACAAGGAAGGCAACGAGGCAAGCTCCCAGCATGGCGCTCGGCGCCTCGGCAATGGCGACGGCGAGTGGCAGAGGCAAGTAGGCGGAAGAGCGCGAGGGCCCGCTGGCAACGATGAGGGCGCCAGCAGCGACCGCGCCAGCATACGTGCCGAGGCGGATGGGGAAACGTCGCTCCATGTACGGGTAGCACGCCTCCACATAATCGCCGAAGAGGAGATTGATTGAGGCCGCCGTCCAGCCAGTGCTGACCGGCCGCCTCCGCTGCCCGTGCTCCTCCTCCTCCTGCTGCTGCCGCCGTGCGTGTGCCTCGACTGCGCACATGACCCCGGCGCAGGTGGCGCATAGACACGCGGCGTCGAGCGCGCCCAGCATCGACAGTCCCCCCTCGGCCATCTCAGCCACGATCAGCGGCAGCATGATGCCATGGTAGTAGCCGCGGATCGAGCCACCGAGCGTCGCGGCACCTGCCAAGCCCCCCGCGAGCGCGGCCAGTGGCGTGGGCAGCGACGCTGGCCACACGAGGACGGCGGTGAGCGCGGCAACGAGCATGCTGAGGGGCGGCGCTAGGACGACACCCATCAGACCACCCACGAGCCCCGCGCCAGCACTCACGAGATGTGATGAGGCGGTGGCGGGCAGGCCCCGACGGTGAGCCATCACCATCACACGCCGAGCCACGAGACCCCCAGCGTAGCCCGCCGCGAGCGCGGCGGGCGCCACTGGGCCGGGCGCGGCGAGCCATCGCATCTCTCCTGGCCACGCATCGCCCAAGCAACCCATGCAACCCATGCAACCTACACGCGTGGCGATGGTCATGGAGCCGGCGACGAGCCCGGCGATGCCACCGACTCTCGCCAAGCGCTGCCGCGCGCGCGCCGCCCACCGCCGCGACGACGAGCGGCAGCAAGCTCGCGCGAACGTGAGCGACGACGGACGAAAGGGCGGCGGCGGCACCAACTCCAAGCGGCAGGGCTGGAAGGAGAGCAAGGACGCGTAGTACGACGGCGAGGCACACCACGACGGGAAGCGCAGCGTCGATCACTGGTAGCACGTGAAGCTCGCTCGCAGGCAGCTTCGGCCGGAAGGTGGTGCCGAAGTGTCGAGCGAGCGCCGCTGCGGTTGCCATCGCACGGCTGTCGGCAGTGGTCGAGACGGAGCCACTGAGTTGGAGCACGAAGGCTCCTTTCTCGGTCGCGAGGCCGAGGCCCGTGCCGCCCGTGCCGAGCATTGGCACGCCATGATGCACTGCCGCGTTCACGGAGGCCTCGTTGGCACCGTTCACGTCAGCGGACACGATGATTAGCGCGGCCACCTCGCCGGCGGCAATTCTTTGCGCAAGCTCGACATCGGCGGCAACCACGAGTGCCTTGATGCTCGCGAGCGGCTTTCGGACAGTCGCCACTGGTTTCGAGTCTTGCAGCCGAAAGAGCCCAACCTCGAGGTCCCTGCGAGCATGGTCGAGCGGCTCCAAGGCCTCAACATAGACCATCCAGCCGAGACGACAGCCGCTGCCCTCGAGCTGAAGCGAAAGCGCGGCGTGCTCGGAGGCAGCAGTGCCACGCAGCGTCGAACCTCCGGAAGAGCCGACGAGGGCAACCGGCCGAGAGGCTCGCATTCGAGGCAAAGGAGTTGTTCTCACTTTCGAGAGCCTCACAACGAGACACCGCGCCAACTCGTAAAGGCAGAGACTGCAGGCAGAGACGTGAGGGGCACAGTCGGCTGCCAGGTCAGGTCAAGTCAAGTCAAGTCAAGTCAAGTCTAGTCAAGTCAAGGCTCCGGGCTTTCAATGTGTGCACCGCGCATACAGAGCTCTCTCTGCACACACTGATTCTGTTGCTCTGTAGGATTCCGAGACCACGGTGAGCCTGTGAGTCTACCTGAACTTGAACTACCGGTACCCAATAGCCAATTGCCGGTACCAAGGAGTCTACAGACGTTTCGACGGTGCTATGTGGATCTGGGAACGTCACATTGTCGTACGGCAGCAAGCTCGAGGACGAGGTCGAACCTTGGCCTTGAGCCCGTGCCAGGACGTCACGCGACAGGCGCTCGCGCACTGTGCAGACCTCGGTGCCATCCTCGACCACGATGGTGAACGTCGTCGGCTTGACCGCCGGGCTCTCTTCGTGCCGAATTGGCAGTCCCTGCCGTGCGTGAGGCGTGGCCACGGGCGGCGGTGGCGGCGGCGGCACGTTGACGGTCTTGACACTGGCACGGGCGGTGC
>JWZX01002136.1:0-24742 GCA_001275005.1 Chrysochromulina tobinii | reverse complement strand
GGATCACAGCTGCGGGGTGGCGGGGCAGGATGACCTCGGGGTCCGGGTGGAGGTCGAGCAGCTGCCCTTCGAACGGATTCGCGTCCGCGGCGACACTCTCGTGGCCTTGCGCACTCGAAAAGTCGACCACTCGAGCGCGTGGCTCGACAGCGGCCCTTGCCATCTCGAGCTGCAGATCGAGCTGGTCGCCCTCACCATCCGCAGCAGTCTCAGAGCGCCCGCGCCCAAGCCCAAAGTCGACGGCGGGCCAGCGGCGGCGCACGGGGCGCTCATCGACGACATAGTCACCGGCTGAAAGAGGCCCGCACGCGCCGCTGCCGGCCTGCGGGCGGTTGAGCTCCGCACGCCCCACCTGGCGGCTGAGGGAGAGCGCGCCGCCCACGCCATCGTGGCGCATCGCACGGCCCGTCTCACGTCCCACCTCAAGGAGGAGTAACGTCCCTTCGCCCAACGACCCTGCGCCCCTCACGTCCTCGGCGCCGCCGCCACGGCCGGCAGAGAGCCCAAAGTTGAACGCGGGCGGGCGGCGGGCGCCAGTGATGGCGTGCACAATCCACGCGTGTGCGGCCTCGTACGTGGCCGGGAAGGGCATCAGCGCCGCGAGAGTGCTCCGCTCCAGAGCCGCCCCTCCCCTGACCCGGGGGTTGGACGCGGCGCCAAAGTCGACGACCATTGCATGCGGGCGCACCAAGTTGAGGGCGGGCTCGACGTCGTACGTGCCCGGCCCGGGCAGCAGCAGGTCGATGAAACGCCCGCCAGGTGCGTTCGGATCGAGGGCCACCGTGCGAACGCTGCCACGGCCAGTAGGCAAGCCCACCGACATGTTGACGAGCGTCCCGTGGTGTGGATGGAGCAGGTCGTAATTGGGGTGGAGCTCGAGTACGCAGCCCTCTGGAAGCAGCGCGGCCGCGGCGGTGACCGTTTCGAAACGGCGTTGGCTCAGCACCCCAAAGGGGGCGCCCGCTACGGCGCGCTCGACCGCCGCGTATGTGGCTGCCAAGACATCGAGAGAAAGCCAGTCGACGTCGCGCGTGGCCATCCCGCCGAAGGCAAGCGCGTCGGCCAGCGCGACTTCGTCCGCTCGAGAGCGCTCACGATGGCGCTTCGGTCCGAAGAGAGGCGTGGGCACATGCCGGCGCAGGTGGGAGCCTTCGGGTAGCAGGAGCACTGGAGCCGTCATGATGGACGGCGCGAAGCGCGAGCGCGGCACGAGCGCCTTGCGAGGCGCCGTGCTGGGCATGAGCCACCGGATGACCGGCGCCTTGTGGAACCGTGTGGAGAGCAGTGCCTTGAGCACATCCAAATTCAGAACGTCCCCTTCGAAGCGCTCGTTACGGCGGCGCACCGAGAGCGAGAGCGCCGTCGTGGTGGCGTGCTGCTCGCTGCCCTTGGCGGAGTGCTTCTGGGACGCCGCCTGACGAAACCGGACGGCGGTAAGATGGCTCCAGATCGCGACCGCCGAGCGGTGCAGCGCAAGCTCGAGGTACGCCCGAGCCGCCTCCATCGACCGATCTTGCGGCACCGGCACCGGCGCGCGCGACGGCGAGTGCTGTACCGAGCGCAGCCGGTTCGGGAGCTTGCCAAACTCGTAGCTGGGTGCGCGCGGCTTGAACCGTAACGGCTCCGGCTCCAGATTGGGCGGGCGGCGCGCCACGGACGTGGGCACGGCCGGGTGCTCACGTAGCGGCGGATGCCGGGGTGCCACGTTCGCGGGCGGCTTATAGACCACGAGCGACGACGAGCGACGCAGCACGGCATCCGCCGCGCCCCCACCAGGGACGGCGGGCCTCGCTGTGAATGTGAATGCACTCGGCTCTCCTCGCAGCAGTGCCTCGAGCTCGGCCGATCTCGCCTTCCATTGACGAAACACGTCCGACGCGCGGCTCACAGTGCTCTTCGCCTCCGAGGCCCGTCGCCGGGGAGCCGTCGACGGCAGCTTGCCAAAAGAGCCGCCGATCGTCGCTCGCTCCACCAGCCCATAATTGACCTCGTAAATGCCCGGCCCACCAGCGGTGCCGCCGCCGGCCTTTGCCTTCGCCTTCGCCGCCGCCTCCACCGCCTCCGCCTTCGCCTTCGCCTTGGCCTTTGCCTCCGCCTTGGCCTTCGCCGCCGCCTCCGCCTTCGCCTGCGCCTCCGCCTTGGCTTTCGCCTCCGCATGCGCCTTTGCCTCTGCCCCTGACCTCTCCCTCGCCTCCGCCTCTGCCTTGACGATCGAGGGGGTCGCCGGAGGCGTCGTCTTGGGCGAGGACGCCGTCTTGGGCGTCACAGGCGGCTCGCGCCCACTGAGCTTCGACCAGGCGGCCCCAGGACACACCGGCGCCGTGTCGAGCAGGTTGCGCGGCGCGTAGCTGGCTGGGCCAGGCGAAGGCGGCTCACGGCGCCGGTGGCGCGAGCGCTGCTCGGTCGTCGGCGTGGCAGCGCCGGAGCCGTTGGCGGAGGCGGAGGGCGAGGCAGCGGCCGAGGCTGACGGACCGAACGAGGGGCCTGAAACACTCCGTTCGACCAGCGAGCGCTTCGGTGAGTAACGTCCGGGCCCGAGGCGCGCCTGCCGCTGCTCCTCGCGCAGCTTTGTTGAGTGTTTCGGCGCCGTCCGCTCCGGCGCCATCAGCGCAGTCGGCGCACGAGGCCGCACCGCTGCAGCCGCGCGACTGACTTCATCCAACGGTGCGATGTCCGTGGCCGCATCCGAGAGCACTGTGGAAGCGGTGGGCGAGAATGGCACTGACGATCCAGCACCGGCCCCTTCCTTGGCGTCCTTGCCAGTGCCGAAGCGCGGCGCTCGGCCGATGGCGCCACCTCGCACAGAGAGGCTCGATGAGTCATAGTAGCCACCGAGGGAGCGCGGCGGCGTCATGGGCGGCGGCTCCTCGCCCATCCCCGCGACGCAGTCGGCGCCGTCGCTGCTCGAGCTGGTCACAAAGCGAGCGCCGATGCCAAAGGACGCGGCCGGCGCGCGTTTCGTCACGAGCTCGAGAGAGGGCTCGTACGCCCCTGGGCCAAGGAGCGCCGTCCCGGGCGCGTCGCCAAGCGCCGTACCGGGCGTTTCGACCGTGCCGTCTCGAGCGCCGTCCCGAGCGCCGTCTGGGGGTGGTGCCCCGAACGAGAAGGCGGGCACCGCGCGCCGCACCACCTTGGCCACGGCCTCGAGGGCGTCGAGGCCTAACGGCGCGGGCGCCGTCCTGGGCGTGACCCTGTTCCCAGGCTCCCTAGGCGCTGAGGAGAGGAAGGGTGCGCGATGTGCGAGCTCGGCAGCGCGTGCAGCGGCGGCCGCGGCGTCGGCCACGCGCTCGGCGAGCGCGGCCGCCTCGGCGGCCGCCGCCTTGGCTGCCCACTCCTTGTTCGCCGCGTCTTTGCGCGCCTCCGCTGCCGCACGCTCCGCCGTTGTCGGCGCCGCCATTGCCACCGCCGGGGACCGTCGAAACACCAGCCCGGGAGCCGGCACGTCGTACGTCCCAGGGCCAGGCGCAGGCGGCGCCTCCGCCACGGGCCACGGCGCGCGGTGCGCGTCCGCAGACAGCTCCGAGGGTGGCGGGCCGAAGGCCACGGCGGCAGCGCGTGGCTTGATCGCATCCACGTTTGGGTCGAGCGCCGAGCGCTCATCAACGGGTGGCGCCGCCCGTTGCGTTCCCGGTGCGGTTCCGAAGCAGCCGCCACGGATCGCGGGCTTCAGCACGTCCGACTCCTCGGCCGACAGACCGCATGTGGAGAAGGCGGAAGGCGCCATGGAGGCCAGTGCGGACCCGCGAAATTGCTCTAGAGCGGAATGACACCGTGAACATGTGTGAAGAAAGGGGTGCGCGCGCGCGACAGCACGTCTCCAGAGGGTTGAGCACGAGCGCCAAGTCGTTCTTCGTACACCACACGCAGCAGCTCATAGCGGCTGCGCAGGTGGGCGACGCGATGGGGATCCGGATGAAGATCACCGAGATGAAGATGCGCCTTATTAAGGACGCGCTTAAGGCGACCGGGCGGGGCTCTACGCGTTAAAGCGGCCCGGCCCGGCTGCTGATCGAGTATGGCTTTGGTAAGGGGGTCCAGGGGTCCCCAGAGCTAGGAAATTCCTAGTGGTAACCGCATCCGTATGTACGCCGGTCCGGTGTCTTGGGTGTCGAATTATAACCATTGGCTATGAAGAAGATGCGTCACGCGTGGTGTTGCGGGTCGCAGCAACCTCCACGTCAGCGGGGCAGTGGCCCTCTCGTACTTTTATTATTTTCTCGCCGTCGGTTTGCGCGTCGTGTTGTACAATATGGTAGATTGGTAGTTTGTGTGCGACCAGATCAAGGAAGAGCTCATCAACTTGCTCATTCATTCGGATCGTAAGTACTACGACCTGACCGCCTTCCGGCCTGGCCGAGGCCTAACCCTAAACCCGCCGCGTAACGCCGCACTACCTGTGGTTGGGCTCACGTCTAACTCGTGGTTAGGCTCCCGCCTAACTCGTGGTTCCGTACGTTTTTACTAACCCCCAAAATATAACCCCCTAACCCTAACCCTAAACCCGCCGCGTAACGCCGCACTACCTGTGGTTGGCTCCCGCCTAACTCGTGGTTCCGAACGTTTTCGCTAACCATAAAAAATAATAAACCCCTAAACCTAACCCTAAACCCGCCGCGTAACGCCGCACTACCTGTGGTTAGGCTCCGAGACGGACCGTTGTAGGGGACTGCGATTCCCGATTATGGAAATTGAATAGAAATCTAGAATGAAAGTGGGTGTGGGTGCGCAAAACGCAATGCCGTCACCTTCGCTTGGGCATGGGCCGACGTGATCGGTTCCGAAAAGGTACACCTCCGCATCAGTGCTGCTTTGGACGCCCTCCAAACCGCGGTCACGCCGGAGGTTCGATGCTGGGCGGCAGATTTGTCGAAGGGCAAGGGCGGCTCAGAACCGAAGCTCTGCGTTGTCACAACGCCAGCAGACTTCATCGCAGCGTACCTGCGCGTGCCTTTCAAGCACGCGTACGAGGTTATCGACGATGTGCGCGGTTGCCATCCGTTCCTCGATCTGCCGATCTACTCATCGGCCGAGTATGAGGCGGCGTGCCGAGTGCTCTGCACAGCGGCCTCCGATGAGCTACGCTCGGTGGCGGGCCGGAACGGCGTCGCGACGAATGAGCCGCTGGTAGTCGACATCTTACTCCTCGATGTGAAACGACCATTCGGTAGCGCTGGGACGGGCAATTTTTCAAGTAATTTTTTTCAAGTAATTAAAGTCGCGTCGTGTGCCGGAGCAGGAGCCGGCGAGCCCACGTGAGCCACGTGAGCCACGTGAGCGGGGGGGCAGATGAGCCAGCCAGCCCACGTGAGCCACGTGAGCCCCACGTGAGCCCCACGTGAGCCACGTGAGCCACGTGAGCCACGTGAGCCACGTGAGCCACGTGAGCAGGGGGTGAGATGAGCAAGCCAGCCCCACAGGTGAGCCACGTGAGCCACGTGAGCCACGTGAGCAGGGGGGTGAGATGAGCCAGCCAGCTCCAGGTGAGCCACGTGAGCCACGTGAGCAGGGGGGTGAGATGAGCCAGCCATCCCCAGGTGAGCCAGGTGAGCCACGTGAGCAGGGGGTAAGGTGAGCGGAGCGTGCAGCGTGGGCCAGCTCGTCGTGCCTGACCACCTGGGCTCCCCCCGACGAGGCCGAGGTGTAGATTTCGAAGGCTGGCTCACGTGGGAATGCGACAGCTGGAGCCGCGCCGAGCACGTGGCGTTCGAGGCAATCGACTCGTGCATCGTGTGGCTCACGTGAGGATTTAAGGTGATTTTAGGTAGTTACACGTGCCGAGGTGTCGAACCACCTGAGCCAGGCGGCTTGGCTCACGTCAGAGTGGGCCATCTCTGGCGTGTGAACGTGAAAACCGTCTGGGCAAATTTCTGGTCACTTTTAAACTTTCAAGCTCAACGGCATCATCGCCCCCGCAAGTGCCAAAAAGTCTGGCGGCGGCGCGCAGCGCAGGCTGATCGCGACGCCCGTCATCGGGTGTGGAAGTGTAAGCTCAGCAGCATGGAGCATCACGCGATCCACCGGCGCCCTCCTCGATCCAAGGTGCGTGCCGTAAGCGGTGCCCCTTCGGCGTCGTTTCGCGCCGGGCCCGCCGTACTCCGCATCGCCGGCGAGCGGGCAGCCGAGCACGGAGGCCATATGCACTCGGATCTGGTGCGTGCGCCCTGTCTCGATCACGATGCGGCTCAAGCTGTGAACGCCGTCGTACGCGACCGGAGTGACGACGCTCCGCGCCTCCTTGCCGCCATCCTTGACGGCCATGAGCCCCATCGTGTACTTGCTCATCTTGCCGATGGGCGCGTCGACGACGATCGGTTCCATATTAGGGAAGGCATGCGGCGCACCTTCCATATTAGTGCTCCGAAGCTCAAAGCTCGCGGCGAGCGCGCGCGCCGTATCGGGCGCACCACACCGCTCGGCCGCACGGATGGCGGCGCGCGTGCAAGTGGCCTCGTCGACGCCCGGGAGGACGCGTGCGAGCTCGAGCAGCGAGATCGCCGCCTCAAGCTCGCCCGCACGGCCGCACGCGCTGATGGCGGAGCTGACGCAGTGCTCCGTGGCCCCCACACCGCCGGCCGCCTGCATCTGGCTGACGAGCTCGACGGCGCGTCTCCACAACGGCGGCTCTCGGGAGCACATCCCAATCGCGACCTGGAAGCACATGACGCTGGGAAGCAGGCCGCGTGTGCGCATCCTCTCAAGCAGCGCAAGGGCAGCTTCGCGGAGATCTCCCGCCTCGGCGCCGTGCACGGAGGCCCGACGGTCCGTCACGCGATCTCGTCGCGCGCTCGCCAACCTCGACAATCTCGTCAACCGTGACGTGGTTTCGTCAGCCTCACGGCTGACGAAACTCTCTCTTGTGCACGCTCGATCACACGCCTCCAGCGCGGCGAGATAGCACGGGGCGCCCGGCCGCTGCCCCGCCACGTAGGCGTGCTCGAGGATCGCCAGCGCGCGGCTCCCATCCTGGCCGCAGCCTTTGATCTCGCGCACCAGGCGCTTCTGATGAGCCTCCTCATCAGCGGCAATCTCCTCAGCGGCTACGTCGACGTCGTCCTCAGCATCGTCCTCCGTATCGTCTTCGACGGCGGCCGGCGCGTCGCTGCTCAGCGTTCTCTGCATCGGCACGCACCTGCCCGCCTTGTCGATGGCCGCTTCCACATTGGGCACACACCTGCTCGCCTTATAGTTGGCCGCTTCCAGCGCGCAGAGGCTCGCAGAGGGGCGTCGCGAGGGCACGCCGACGCCGAGCGCGATGTACGCCTTGTGGACGCGGCGATCTCGGAATGCGGCATCGAGAGCGCGAGCCGCTTGAGGATGCTTGCCTATCGCCAGCAGTCCTGAGGTGTCCTTGTCTAGACGGTGCACGATGCCTTCGAAAGATTCCTCGCTGCTCCACGGCCAAGACGGTGTGCCATACTGGCCGGATGCGGAGTTGAGGTGGAACACGACCGCATTCTCCACGGCATTGTGCGCGAGCTGGACGGTCATCCCAGGCACCTTGTTGATGACCAGCAGGTCGCCGTCTTCGAAGACTATCTCGAGAGGGATATTCTTCGGCACGACAGATCGACGTACAGCTGGCTTGAATCGAAGCACAACCAGTCCTCGGTTCTCTCGAAAATGCTGCATCGCAGCCCTGACGGCCATGGGGCTGCCTCCGCGCGCAGCTGCAGACAGCATCCACGCACTGGCCGTTGCGGCGGCGAAGGCGACGAGCATTGGGTCAGATAGCCCAACACGGCGCGAAAACGGGCGACTTCTACATGACCAAGGGCCAGCCAAAGTGTGTTGCATTTTTTATCCTCGTGTACATTGCGTTAGTCATCAGTAGATTGATTCACACGCCTCACTCGTCCGAGCACTTCCTCATCACCAGCAGACTCGGACTTCCTCATCACCAGCAGACGTTTTAAAATCACTGTGTATGTTAAAATCACTGAAAGAAGCATACAAGGCAGTGATGATCAGACAGCGCAACCGTGCCATACAACGACTGTGCAAGCTCCTGTCCACAAATACGGAAGCTCACGTCCAAGCTCACATCGATTGCGCGTCGAGAACCTGATCAAGTACCACAAGACTAATGTAGTCTTCAAGCTCTCGCGCAGCGAGCTGAGGGCTGTCTGTGCATCTCCGTTCAAACAGCTGCTATTGCACGTAACTTCACACCGGAGGAGGAGGTCGAGGCCTTTGCATTGTATTAAGCAAATTAGGCACCTCAAAGAAGGTCATGGATGTGTCCGCGATTGAGGTCATGGATGTGTCCGCCACGCGGACGCTGATGCACAGATGCTGGCGAAGACGCGTGGGCATACGGTGGAGAATGGCGGGGTGTACATCTACGACAACACACGCGAGGCCTCAAAGTGCAGCGAACAAGATCGCAACTTGAGGCCTCGCGTTTAGGGCCTCAAAGTGCAGCGAACAAGATCGCAACTAAGGAGGTCATGGATGTGTCCGCGATTGAGGTCATGGATGTGTCCGCCACGTGGACGCTGATGCACAGATGCTGGCGAAGACGCGTGGGCATACGGTGGAGAATGGCGGGGTGTACATCTACGACAACACACGCGAGGCCTCAAAGTGCAGCGAACAAGATCGCAACTTGAGGCCTCGCGTTTAGGGCCTCAAAGTGCAGCGAACAAGATCGCAACTTGATGAGACCGTTTGGCTTCGAGAGGCTTGTGATTTCAGGAGCCGCGCATCCGTACGTACGATGGCACTTTGCTCTGCGCCGATCTGGCCAAAGCTCGTCCGGACCTTCCCAGAGCCAGCCCTTCGACAGTCGATAAATTGCTCGGGAACTATGAGACGCAGCTCCAGGCTTTCACCTTGGCTACGTGTCAGCCTTCGACTCGCAGCCAAGGTGTTGGGCCGTACCGGGTAGGCCAGCGAGTCTTTGCACGCTGGGGCGTTGGTGACGACGAGCTGTGGTGGGGAGTGACCATTCTGTGTGTAAGAAGTACTTCAAGCAGACGAGGATCAGATCTGATCCGCCAGCGGTCCTAGTTGCTCCTCATGTGGATGCCTGTGTGAGCGCCGAAAGGCTCAGGCACGATGCGTTTGCGCGACAGTTTGGCGACCTAACGGCGGCGGAGGCCAAGTCCCTCTTGGCGCAGCGCAGCGCCTTGGCCGAGCTCCGTAGGATGAGAGTGGGACGAACTCTGGCTTCGTCTGACGACATGTCGATCGCACTTTCGTGTACGGTGCAAGCGGCGATGGCATATGCGCCGACAGCAGAGGGCGTGCTTGCGAATGCAGCCATTCTCTGCAAAGTGTTGGCTGGCAACTCCGACGCAGCCCTTCGACTTGCGCCTTTGGCCAACCGACTGAAAGCTTGCGAGCTAAATGGGCCAGCCAAATTCTCACTGGTCTATGAGCTCGCACAAGCCAACGTCGAGGCCGAGCACGCGGCGGCGGCTCTCATTGCCAGGGGCGTCCCGGGCGTGCCGATCAACCACGTCATGGCTGATGCCTGGGCGAGGGCGGCTGACTTTGGGTTCCATAATCCGAAGTTGAAGCACGAGGCAGAGGACAAGTACACGGCTAGCCACTTCCCACGCACCGGGTCGGATCCGGCATTGCACACCAACCAACTGCCGCGCAGCGGCAGGTGGGGGTGCACTCGGACGACGGGGAATCGGGGATGACTATGGACTCCTCATCTACACGCGGCCACGCGGCCAGTGATGGAGTGCCCCACTGCAGAATGGTCGTGGCAGTCATTAGGCGAGGATCTCGAGGTGGTGCTCCGGAGGGGGGGGTTAGCCTTGGCCCTCCTTCTGCGTGGTGGCAGGGGTGTGGCTGTGTGCAGAGGGGAGGCAAGAGTTCATCAACCACCTGCAGATGGTGATCGAGCTCCATAATCTTGCAGACCTCCACTTCCAGCGGGGAAGCCGTGCATTCTCCGCCGCACTCTATTGGCATCCGTTGCTAGCAGAGGCGGTAGGCGAGGAGGTGGAAGGCATAGACAAAGTACAAGAGGAGGATGAGGTGGAGGACGAAGACGAGGATGAGGAAGATGGGGAAGACAGCGATGAGATGGAACAGGGCACCAAGAAGTTGCGAAATGAGCAAAAACTGGAGACGTGCCCGAAGTGCGATACGCCGCTCATCGAGAAATATGAGATCGCGCTCATGCACATGAGGGCGGCGACCCAGTGGCGCGCGAGATGGTCATCGGCGACGCCTCTGATCAGGTGCGCTGCACCATTTGCTCGGAGGTCTGCGTGCACGTGCCATGCCCGGTGCCTGGCTTTACACTGCCATGCCCGGTGCCTGGCTTTACACTGCCATGCCCGGTGCCTGGCTTTACACTGATGGACAGCGAGCTGTTTGGGCAGAGACTCAGCTCGGCTGCCTGAGCTCATAGTCTGTGGGGTCGTGGCATCTGGGTCATGGCCGTGCTGAGAGAGTTGGATGGCCACAGATGGACGCACCAGGCCTTTACGGATCGATCTGGCACCTACTTAGGAAATCACCCCTCCCCCCTTTCCCCCCTTTCTTGTCAAGTTTCTCCCAAACACGGCTTGCTCGTACGTTTGGTACGAAACGAACTTTAGTTCGGGTCCCTGAGCGTTCTCCCTCCGGCCAACCCCGCCCAACACCTGGCATCATGCTCAAATCGGAGGCGCGCAGCAGCGCACGCATCGAATACCTATCCAAGGTCGCCAAGCAAGAACCGCAGTACGAGCCACCTCCTTCGACCTCACGGACACGGTCCACTCACACCAGCGGCGCGCCGTCCACGCGGCGCAGCAAGACCTCCCGTGGCGGTGCGCCCACGTACATGAAGTCCAAGGAGAAGGCCGGCGCGCGTTGGAGGTCGATGCTCAGCGAGGACGAGCTCGAGACCGTCATGACCAAGGACAATATCAACAGCGGCCGCCAGTTTAGCGAGCTGCTTGAGAGGCTCCAGGAGGAGCCGATTCGAGAGATGGCGCGCCAGGAGATGCTCAAGGCCCGCGCGGAAGCAGCCATCAACCCGAAGCCGACCCACACGCCCAAGCCGGCGCACTGGCGCAAGAAGACGTTCACGTGCGACGTGGGCGCCTCGACCGAGGCGCACGCCCTCTTCGAGCAGCTCGCAGCGTCGCCGCCGCCGCCGTCCGCACCGCCGCCGCCGGAGGCCGGACCCAAATTCGGTTCGAAGCGCGAGATGAGCACCAAGGGGCGGGAGTGGCAGCTCGAGAAGCAGCGCCAGATGCAGGAGCTCCGCAAGCTCGCGGAGCTGCGCTCCTCGTACAAGGAGAGCGTCGCCGTGTGCAACTTCGAGCACCGGAACAGGCAGATGGAGTACATGCGCACGCCCGCGCACGAGCTACGGACCACGGCGACGGACCGGGCGCGGGCGAAGGAGAAGGCGAAGCGCGCCAAGGAGGAGGTCGAGCGCGCCAAGTCGCGCAGCATGGACAGCCGGTACGTGGTGGCGCAGCAGGAGGCGGAGGCACGTGCAGCCGAGGCTGTGAATTCACAGGCGGCGACGGCGGCGGCGGCTCGAGCGGCGGCGGCGGCGGCGCAAGAGCGTGCAGATTTGGAGGGGACGCCGGCGGTGGACGATGTGATGACGGGAGCGGCGGACGATGACATGCCGCCGACGGCGGACGATGTGCTGCCGCCGCCGGCGAAAGCGACCGTGTCAGCGGCTGCCGACAGCGCCGTTTGGTGAGAGTGCGCGTTGGCGGTCGACACGTCGGCACGTTATTTACGGTCTTCTTCATGGTACGCATGACGGGTGATGACGTCGCATGTGACTTGTTAGTCCTTGTCCATGATCTTGCCTGCGAGCTTGTTTTCTAATAGTATTAGTAATTCAACCCGGGTCCCGGAAGCGGTCCCAGAAGCGGTCGCCCCAGGCTCGAGCTCACACCCAGCCGCGACGCGGAGGTGACAGAGAGTCAGACCGGACGAGAGTACGGCTGTCAGTACATAGCGCGTTAGCGGTTCAAGATCAAGTGCGCGCGAGTGGCCCACCATTTCTCAACCGTCACCGGGTGCTTTGGGTGGGGTAGCCGACACTCGTCCTCAGCGACGTATTCGAGCCCATCGAGGAGTCGCTCGACGAACCTCTCGGCGTCAGGATGATGTCGACGTTCGTGTGCTTCGACTCGACATGAAGCTTCATGGCCTCGAGCTGCGCGGTGGCCGCCTGCAACGCGCCGCGCTGCTGCTGCAGCTCGTCCCACACGAGCGAGTAGGCCTCGGTGAGCTCCCGGAGTTCCGCCTCGCTCTGTTCGTACGCGCCCCGGAGCCGCTGCCGCTCGCCCGACTCGGCGCTCAATCTCGTCTGGAGCTCGGCCAATTGCTCGACCGATTTGGCCGAGATGGAGCGGAGCTGCGCGCGCAACGAGGCCACCTCCTCCGCCACCTTCGCCTCGGCGGCCGCCGACTCGCGCTCCCAGACACGCCGCCCCTCGCCCCGCGCCGTGTTGGGCGCGGAACCGGTCGTCGAGCCCGAGGCGTTGTGTTGGGCGCCGCCCGGGACGCTGCCTGGGGCCTCGCCCAATACGACGCTGTCCCCTGGTGAGCTCGCGCCCTCCTGGGCGCCCACATGTTCGAGCTCCATATTAGGCAACTCCGCGCGCTCGCGAGCACGCTGGAGCGACGCGCGCTGCGCCTCGGCCGCGTTCAGCTGCTGCTCTGTGCGTGCGTGCGAGAGCTCCGCCCGCAGCCTGATGGGGGAGGCAATCAGAGGTCATCAGCTGAGGTCATCAGAAGAGGTCATCAGAGGGCAGGCCCTCCACCCGCTCGCGCTCGAGCACCTCTTCTCCGCGTCCTGTGCCGCCTGGCTCGCACTCAGCTGGCTCTCGAACATGCGCTTCATCGACGCCATCTTGAGCTTCTCAGACTCGAGGAGCTGACGCTGGCGCTGCAGCTCCGACGCGGCCGCCCCTGTCGCGAGCTCGGCGTCGGCACTCGCCGTCTCCGCTCGCAAGGCGTGCACCTGTGGGGAGGGGGGAGGGGCGCCGTGGTGAGCCCATGGGCGCCGTGGCGAGCACTGGACGACGCGCCTCGGCTCTTTTTCCAGGCGTGCACCTCCGGCTGTAGCCGCAGGACGGTGTGCTGGGCCTCGGGTTCGGGGTCGGCTAAGGGGTCGGGGTCGGGTTCGTCGGGTTCGGGGTCGGGGTCGGGGTCGGCTGACCTCTGACTGGAGCCGAAGGATGGTTTGCTGCGCCTCGGACGCTTTCTGAGCGTGGGCTGCGGCCGCGTCGGCGCGTGCGGCCACCGCGGCATCGAGCTGAGCTTGGAGGTCGGCCACGAACCTGATGAGGGAGGCAATCATCCTAATGAGGGAGGCAATCATCCTGATGAGGGAGGCAGTGAGACAAGAAGCGATCCAGCGGCGGAGAGCGGCCGCGTACGTGATGAGGGAGGCAATCATCCTAATGAGGGAGGCAGTGAGACAAGAAGCGATCCAGCGGCGGAGAGCGGCCGCGTACGTGATGAGGGAGGCAATCATCCTAATGAGGGAGGCAATCATCCTAATGAGGGAGAGCGGCCGCGTACGTGGCAGCGTCCTGTTCGCGACCGACAGAGTAACGAAGCTCCTGCTCGAGCTCGAGGAGAAAGGCGGGAGCATCGGAGTCCCCATCGCCGCCGCCGGCCCCACCGTCGCCGCGCTCGCTGCTGCCGCCGCGCTCGCTCGTGGTGGCGCTGGGAGCAAAGGCGGTCAGGTCATGCACGCGTCCGTCCGCGCCGTCGTCGTCGAAGATGCTGCGGCCACCAACGCTGCTCCGGCCGCCGCCACTGCCGCCGGCCGCCGCGTCGGCCGCTGCGTCGGCCGCCGCCGACGACAGGGCATTCTTGGGCGAGGGCGTCGTCGTCGTTTCGAGTGCTGGCGGGAAGCCCGTGCCAAAGCCGCCCTTGCGCAGTCCGGCAAGGGGGGAGGGGAGCGGCGAGGGGAGCGGCGCGGCGGCCGCGGAGGCGGCGCCGAAGCCGCCCTTGCGCGGTCCGGCGAGGGGCGAGGGCAGCTGCGAATGCATGCGTGACGAAACCCTCGATCGAAGCGACGGGGTGAGCGAAAGTGTCGAGCCGCCATCGCCGCCGCCCCCAACAGACACAGAGCCGCCGCCGCCTGTTGCGAGGGCCGCTTGAATCCGTGCCTCGAGCTGCCGGGCTCCCGGTGAGCCTGCGGGCGCGCGCGCGATGGCAGCCACGACCGCCGCCTCGTACCTGATGAGGGAGGCAATCGTCCTAATGAGTGAGGCAATAGGGAGGCAATCGTCCTAATGAGGGAGGCAATCGTCCTAATGAGGGAGGCAATCGTCCTAATGAGGGAGGCAATCGGCCTAATGAGGGAGGCAATGACGGCCGCCGCCTCGTACTCGGTCCTTCGTGCATGCGTCTCGCCGAGCCGCTCGCGTAATTGGGTTGCTAATTGCTTCTGGGCGAGGCACTCGTGGAATTGAGCCTCGGCGCGCTCTCGCTCGGCCTCGAGGGCCGCCTGCAGCCGGCGGCATTCGGCCGAGTGGCCCGTCTTGAGCGACACGATCGCGCGGCTGTACGCTTGCTGCAATGAGGGCAATGAGGAGGGCAATGAGGAGGGCAATGAGGAGGGGAAGTGGGAGGGGAAGTAGGAGGGGCAGTGATCGCGCGGCTGTACGCTTGCTGCTCGGAGGCGAGAGCTCATCAGGAGGTCATCAAGAGGTCATCAGGAGGTCATCAGGCGCTCATCAGGCGCTCATCAGGCGCTCATCAAGTGGTCATCGAGTGGTCATCAGGAGGTCATCAGTCGCAATCCATCACAATCAGTCGCACTCCATCGCACTCCATCGCGCTCACCTGCTCGGTGGCGAGGTCGGCCACGAGTACCGCATGCTCGCGCCGCAAGCTCTCGAAGAGAGATTCGAGCTGCGCGATCTCGCTCTGAGCTCGGGCGAGGCTCGCCTCCGCTGCTGCGCGCTCCCGCGCCGCCGCCTCCGTGGTATCCGCCAAGCTGCGCTCGAAGGCCTGCGCGGCATGGGCGGACGCGAGCTCCCACTCCGCCTTCTCCAGGGCATGTGCTTCGAGGGCGAGGGCGGCTGCCTCGGACGCCTCGCGCTGGGCGCGCGCGGCGCTGGCGGCGTTGGCGCTCGCGACGGCGCGCGCCTCGGTGAGCTGACCGCGCAGAGCCACCACCTGCGGGAGATCATCATGGGAGGTCATCGGAGGTCATCGGAGGTCATCGGGGGATCATCGTGAGGTCATCGGGAGGTCATCGGAGGTCATCGGAGGTCATCGTGAGATCGTCGGAGGTCATCGGTGGGACCTCACCTGCGCCTTGGCCGCCTCGGCAGCCGCCTCGCTTGCATGGAGGGCATGGGAGGCGACCTCGGTGGCAGCCTTGGCGCCAGCGAGGGCGGCGGCGAGGGACGTTCGTTCGCGCTCGGCGATCTCACGCGCCGCCTCGGCAGCCGCCACCTGATGAGGGAGGCAATCTTAGGTCATCAGAGGCAATCAGAGGTAATCAGAGGTCATCTTGAGCTCGGCCACCTGAGGCCATCCGAGGCCATATTAGGCAGCCAAGTTAGCATGCAACCTGGCAACCAAATCAGAATGCAATCAGGCAACGGCGGTCACCTGGTCAGCCGCGGCTGCAAGCTGCTCGGCGCTCGTCTTCTCTGTCCGTTGAACCTCGCCCTTGGCCTTGGCAGCGAGATTCTCGAGCTCAGCCAGATCCGCCGCCTGATGAGAGGAGCAATCAGGCACGCTCAGGTGCACTCAGGCGCCCTCAGAGCCATATCAGTGCCCCCTCGCCATGCATACCTTGGCGACCAATTCGGCCTCGAGACGGTCCGAGATTAGGAGGGCAATCAGGAGGGCAATCAGGAGGGCAATCAGGAGCCATGCGTACCTTGGCCACCAATTCGGCCTCGAGACGGCGGCTCAGGTCATTCAGAGCGCTCTCAGCGGCGGTACGGGATTGGACGGCCGCGGTCACCTCCCTCGCGCGCTGCGCCTCCGCGTCGGCCGCACGCGCCGTCGCGAGCGCCTGGGCTGCGAGGGCTTGGGAGGCAACCTGAGCGGCCTCGTCCGCCGCCGCCTCGGCCGCAATACGCGCCTCCGCGGCCGTAGCTGCAGCGCGCCGCGCGGCTACTTCGGAGGCGAGCGCCGTCGCGAGCGCGACCTCCTGCTGCTGGAGCTCATGACGCAGGGCGGCCTCGCCCTCCGAGAGCGCCTCTAATTGGCGTCGCAATCGAGCCTCCTCGGACGCCGCGCGCGCACCCTCCGCCTCCATCCGGGCGCTCGCGGCGGCGCTCGTGCGCTCGAACTCGGACGCGCTGTCGTGGGCGAGCTGCTTCAGCCGACCCACCTGCGGGATGAGGGGCCAATAGGAGGGCAATGAGGGGGCAATGAGGAGGGCAATGAGGAGGGCAATGAGGCGGGCAATGAGGAGGGCAATGAGGAGGGCAATTAGGAGGGCAATTAGGAGGGCAATTAGGAGGGCAATTAGGAGGGCAATTAGGAGGGGAAGTAGGAGGGCAATTAGGGGCGCTGGGGTCGCCAGCCCACCTCCTCACGCGCCGCGGCCAACTCGGCCTCATAGTGCGCAATCTCAGCACGGAGCTCGGCCGCGTGCATGCCCGCCTTCGCCTCGGCCGCCGCGAGCTGAGCGGCGCCCTCCTGTGTGGCACGGAGCTGGGCGCTCCTCTCTGCTTCGGCCTCGAGGAGGGCCGCTTCGGCCGCGGCCTCCGATTCGGTCGCTTGATGGCGCAGAGCGGTCGCCTCCCTCCTTGCTTGCTCGAGCTCCTGCGACCATCAGCGGCATTCATTGGCACACGTCGCCCATCTATAGCAGTCCATTGGCATTAATGGGCAACCAAGGCCATCAGCCGCCATCAGTCGTCATCAGCCGCCATCAGCCGCCATCAGTCGTCATCAGCCGCCATCAGTCGCCATCAGTCGTCATCAGCCGTCATCTGCCGCCATCAGACGCCATCAGCCGTCATCAGACGCCATCAGCCGTCATCAGGCGGCCATCAGACGCCATCAGCCGCCATCAGCCACCACTCACCTCCGAGAGACGCTCGAGCATCTGCTCCATCTCCGCCGCCTTGGCCGCCGCCTTGGCCGCCTTGGCCGCCTCCGCCTCCGCCGCCTTGGCCGCGGCGGCGACGAAGGCTCCCGCCTCGGCGCTCACGCGACTCGACTCGCTCTCGAAGTTCTCGAGGCGCTCCTGATGAGCACGCAATCAGGGCTCATCATCAGGGGCAATCAAGTGCAATCAGGGATCATCATCAGGGGCCATCAAGTGCAATCAGGGCTCCCCCCTCAGTCGATCACCTGATAGGCCGCCGCCGCCGCCTCGCTCGCCGCACGGAGGCCGAGCGCCTCGTTCCGCTCCGCTTTCCAATGGTCGGCCATCCGCTGAGCCTCCTCTGCCGCACGCGCCGCCTCGCGCAGCTTCTTACTCAGCCCGGCCTCGCTCGCGCTCGCGACGGCGCTCGCTTCGATCTGCGCGTGGCGCAGATTCGTAATCTCGGACTCGAGCTCGCGCGCGGCCGCCGCACTCGCCTCTTGCCGCGCGACGGCCGCTGCCAGCTCGGCGCGCAACGAGTTCGCCTCGGCCTCGTACCTAATGAGCGAGGAAATCGTCCTAATTAGGGAGGCACTCGTCCTAATGAGGGAGGCACTCGTCCTAATTAGGGAGGCAATCGTCCTAATGAGGGAGGCACTCGTCCGAATCAGGGAGGCAATCGTCCTAATGAGGGAGGCAATCGTCCTTAATGAGGGAGGCCATCCCCCCACAGCTCGGCGCGCGCAATCAGTTCGGCTCGGCCTCGTACTTGGCCTTTGCCCTACGGATCGCCGCCTCGTGTTGCGGCTGGAGTGCGTCGAGCTCTCGACGCGTCTGAGCGAGCGTGGCCGCCTTTTGGCGCATCGCCTCGTCACGACGACGCTCACTCGAGGCTCGCACCCGCAGCAGGCAGCCCAGCACTGCCTCCACAGAGCCCACGAGCGACGACAGCTCAGAGGGTGCTGCGTCCGCGCCCGGGACGGCGCTTGCGCTCGCGGCGGCGGTGGCGGCGGCGGCGGCGGCGGCGGCGGCGGCGCGTAGCTTGCGGAGGGGGACGGCGGTTTCGGCATCGAGGAGCGTGCGTGCGTGCGGCGCCGCCGCCCGGAACGCGTCCGCGGTCGCGAGCACGCACGAGATCAGAGGGCCGAGGGAGTGCACCTGATGAGGGAGGCCATCAGAGAGGCCATCAGAGAGGCCATCAGAGAGGCCATCGGAGAGGCCATCAGAGAGGCCATCAGAGGCCATCAGAGAGGGCGAAGGAGAGCGCGCACCAACGCGCGCATGATGGCGGCGTGCTCGGAGGGTAGAGCAGCGAGAGCTGCTGCCTCGCGCGCCAATTCCGTCTGCACGAGCTGTGTGGAATGCTGACGAAGCAGCGCGTTCGGGGGCCTGCCGCGTGCAGAGAGGGGAATGGCGCCCTCGGTTGCCAAATTAGGAGGGGACGCCTCGCCATCGCCGCCGCCAGTCTCGTCAATTGCGAGAGGCGTTCCTAATATGGCAACCCCGTCGCGAGGTGAGAGCTGCTCCTTGAGACCACTCAAGCTCGTCACCCGCTCGCTGATGGCGCTCGTCATCACCTGATGAGGGACTCACTCAGTGTCACTCGGTCAATAGGCTGCCAACCGCTCGCTGAGGGCGCTAGTGTCCTCAGCTGATGAGGAGCGCAATCAGTGGCACTCAGAAGCACCCAGAAGCAATCAGAGGCGCTCGTGTCCTCACCTTCCATGCCTGCGCGTGCGAGCGGTAGGCATTCCCAAGCATGCCCACGCGAGCTTGGAGCTCGGCCAGTCCGCTGTCCACACCGAGGCTCCACCCGACAGCCTCCTCCTCCTGCTCCTGCACGTCATCCTCGCCGCCGCCGCCGCCGCCGCCGCCGCCGCCGCCGCCGCCAGCAGCGGCCTTGGCATTGGGAGCGGATGCGGGCGGCGGTACCGGTACATGCGGCAGGTCGTGCAGCGAATGCTTGATAAACTCCTCAAGCGCTCGCCGCTCGAAGCGCTCACGACAGCGCGCCTCAGCCAGCGCGGCCTGCTGGGCATGCAGCTGCACCGCTCCGCCGCCGCCCACCTCCACCCCCGCGAGCTCAGCGGCGGCTTGAGCGGCGGAGAGGCCACCGGATTGCTCAGAGGCGGCCAAGAGGGCGGTGAGTTGCGCATGCATCGCTTGAAGCTCCTCGTACCTAATGAGGGGCGCAATCAGAGGAGGCCATCAGACGCCATCGGCTGCGTGCATGCATCGCTTGAAGCTCCTCGCACCTCTCATCTTCCTCGTCGCCCTCCTCGTCGCCCTCTTCGGCGCCGCCTCCCTTGGCACCGCCCGTCCGCGCGGCGTTGCGCAAGGCCTCGAGCTGCGCCTGCAGCTCCGAAACGTCGGACGTCATCAGAGGTCATCAGAGGTCATCAGAGGTCATCAGAGGTCATCAGAGGTCATCAGAGGTCATCACCTGCAGCTCCGAAAAGTCTGACGCGCGCTGCTCGAGCTCGAGAAGGAGTTTCTTGTTCTCCTTGTGCAGCTCCGCATTCCGCACCTGATGAGGGTGGAACGCAGCGTGGCACTCGGGGAGGTCATCAGAGAGGCATTGAGACAGGTCATCAGGGAGGTCATTAGAGAGGCATTGAGACAGGTCATCTGGGAGGTCATTAGAGAGGCAATCAGGTAGTTTAGAGGCAATCAGGTAGTTTCCAGGCAGCCTCCTCACCTCCGCATCATCCTCAACTGTCTTGGGGGGCGCGAGGGTGATCGTCGAGGCCGTGCCCGCGTAGTGCAGCGTGTTGCGCGTGTGCTTGATCGCCGCAGCGGTGGGCGAGATGGTGGCGATCATCAGCGAGTACGCGTTGCCCAGCAGCGACGAGGCCTACGCGCGCCGTATTGGGCAGTCGGAATGGAATGTTGCCATAATAGGGTCGGCTTGGAAGGAGCAATCAGTGGCCATCAGCATGCACTCAATATGGCCATCAGTGGCCATCAGCATGCACTCCATGGCCATCAGCGATGCCACTCACGAGCATCTTAGTCAACGTCTCCTCCTGGAAGACCGAGCGCGTGTGTCGCTTGAGTGCGAGGTGCTCGATGGCCTTGCGCAGCGTGAAGAGTGACTTATTGATGTCCGCCGCCTCCCGCAGCGTCGCGCCGTTCGCGCACGTCTCGCGTGCGTCCTCGGAGCCGGCGAGATCGACGAGGTTCGCGCGCGTGACGCGCATCGACGCGCGGCCCGGCTGCGGCACGTAGCGCACGTCATCAGGGGTCGTCAGAGGTCGTCAGAAGGTCATCCGAGGTCATCCGAGGTCATCCGAGGTCATCCGAGGTCATCGAGGGCATCACCTGTGGCACGTAGCGCCACGTCTCCTTATCGACGCGCTCGAGCTTGTACACCTCGCGCTGCCGGTGGACCTGAAGCGAGAAGATGCAGTGCGAGCGGCTCGATTCGGCGTTCAGGGCGTGGCTCGCCGTGTGACGAAGCCGGAGAGATTCTCGGAGAGCGTCTAGAGCCTCCGAGGCACTCTTCACAGTGCGCTCACCCCCCCGTACCCAGTAGCAGCGCGCGCCCTCGGCGGCGGCGGCGCGTCCAGGCGCGGCGGGCTCGAGCTCGAGCGGGAGCTGCGTGCCGTGCGGGATCCAGCCGGCGGTGGCCTTCTCGGAGCCGAAGCGCGTCCGCTCCGGGGAGAGGAGGTCGTACACACGCCCTTCGTAGACTTCGAGGATCGTCACGCCCACCTTGACGACTCGAGCTTCGGAGAGCACCGAGGGGGCATCGGCCGCCTCCGCCTCGCTGAGCACGAGCGCGGCAGGCGCGCTCGCTGCCTCCGCCTTGGCGCGCGCCGCCTCAGCGGCTGCCTCGCCGAACACGGCCTCCACGAACCGAGGCACCACTCCGCGATCTTCGGCCGCCTCGCCGCCGATGACCGTGTGCGTCTTGCCGGTGCCCGTTTGGCCGTAGGCGAAGAGCGTCACGTTGTGCCCCGCGAGGAACTTGGCGGTGAACGGCGCGACGAACTGCGCGTACACCTCCTCCTGCGTGCTGTACTCATCGTACACGTGGTCGAAGGTGAAGCTCTTGCTCGGCTTGAGCGCAGAGCTCGCGTCCGGAAACGACCGGCGCGGCGAGGCACGCGGAGATTCGCTGCCGGGCTTGTCCGAGTCGTCGGAGCCACCGGCGATCGTCACCGTGCCTTTGCTGAGCGTCAGCACACCGCCAGCGTCCTTGGCACGCTCGTGCGGCAGCAGTGGACGGCAGCGTACGGCCACACGGAAGGCATTGGAGTCGTCTCCGGACGACGCGGCGGTGCTCTTGCTGCCCGCCTTGCCCTTGCGGCTGGGCTTCTTCGTCGGGCGGGAAAGGGAGGGCGACGGGTTGCGCTTCACCTCCGGCGCGCTCATCGCGTTTCAGAGAGACGGTGGAAGGCGCAAAAAAAAGGGTCTTCGCAAGTGTGATCACAGCTCCAAAAAGCTCTCGTTCTCGTTCACGTTCTTTGCATCCGGGCAAGACGCACAACCACAGGTCCCGTGGAGACACAACGTGGAGGGCGCAGTGTAATAAGCTCTCGACGACGCGCTTAGATGGGATGTGCTCGTGCACAGGAAGCGCGGCTTACACGGTGCATAATCATGTGCATAATGCGATCAAGTTATTTAGTAAATACCAACCCATGTGCCCGACACAGCGCTGATTGACAATCCGGATGCCACGCGCAGAGGCGCCTTTTACATCGTTTTACGGGCCAATTAGATGAAATTGTTGACAATACATTAGAATGCTTGATATGCCAATTGGCACATGCACTAGAACATGCGTATCGTATAAGTAAGTAAGTAAGTAAAACATGCCAACAGGCAGCGCACACATGCGTATCGTATGGAATAAACTAGCACTTTCGTTAAAAAAACTACACTTATCCCTCCTTCGTCCTTGGGAATCCGCCTGCCGGAAAACTAGTGAGCGGAGGGGAGTGAATGGTCTGTTAACGCTCGGCAGCTTACATTACACTCAAGCAACGCAACCACACATTCAAGTCCCTCTCCAGCCCACTCAGGGGAATGTGAAGAGAACACTGAGAGGGGAATGGTGAATGCCAGTACAATCTTGGACGCGCATCGAGGCTGGCGCGCTCAATCGTCTCCTTGTTGCTCGGCTTTCTGCTAGAACGTTTGGCCTGGTTCTTCGGGTTCTTTCAAGTCGTCCATCAGCTCCTCGTTCTGCAGCCACTTGAAGAGATCAGAGCGTAAGGACACTGGCGTCATCGTGGGCGTCTCGATGTCCGGAGGAAAACTAGGAGAGCCGCTCGGGGATTGCGGCTTGCGAGCTGGTGCAGGGGTGCTATCGGAAGCTGCAGCAGAAGTTGAAGCCTTTGCGGGACTCGCACCTCCTTGTTGCAGCTCCCCCCCAAACGGCTCTGACTTGTGTTGCAGCTCCCAAAAAGGCTTTGACTTCTGCTCAAAGGCAGAGGACCCAGCTGCGTCCTCGTAGGCCGAGGACGCAGCTGATGAGGCAGAGCACGCAGATATTGGTCGGCTGAGGGAAGGCCGAGGCGACGCCGTTTCCCTCAGTCCGGCTGGATTCAGCCCACTTTCCGATCCACCACGGCTACTTTCCGATAGGAGGCAACTGGCCAAATTCGTGTGAGTCAACCAATCGGCGGAGCGGGCACCCAAATTTACGAGGCTCAACTCTGCGCTCTCTGGTCTCATGATATCTGGGCTGTCAATTGTTTGGGCTATTTGGGCTCGAGCGGCCGTTCGTAGCTCCAATTCAGACAGCCGAACTAACGGCGCTGAGGCTCGTTGCTCCGCGTCTCGCTTCAGCAGGCGGACCAGGCGCGCTGAGTCTTGTCGCTCCATTTCTCGCTCCAGTTCTGCCAGCCGGACGTGCGGCGCTGGGGAGAGCAGTTGTGCGGGTGGGCTGGGTGCCGTTAGGAGCCGGCTTCCTGTTCCTGTGTTCGCGTGCTCATCTTCGAACCGATTGACCGGGGCCTCGACCTTGTTGTGAAGCATCGAGACGGAGATTATCCCCGGGTGCCGCCACCCGGGTGCCGCGCCCGCAGGCGCCGTCATGACCACCTTTTCGACCCTGCCCGGGAGGGAAAGCTTGAGCTTCATTCCCGGCCTCACGTTCGGCGGCACCTCGAGCCCATACAGAGTCGGCTCCGTGGCCTCAGCCTGCTCGGGCATTCCGGGCTCTCCCGAAACCTCGAAGAGATCGAGCGGTCGCACAGACCGTGAGTGCTGGTCGCGCCTGGGCTCGGCACCCTGCCCTCGCGGGGTCGTGAGTTCCCTTCGAGGTGCTGTCCATTCCACCGTATCTGGGTTGGACAATTTGCTATTAGGAGAGCTTGAGTGCAAACTCGAGGGCGACAGGGACACAAGGAGCCGTGCTGCGGCCCGGATGCGCTCGCCCGCCCGCCCGAAGCCCACCCGCAGCTTGAAAGCAACCTGCTCGCTGTCAGCGAACACGACGCGCTCCTCTAAGCCGCGTGGCCCCACCGTGGACTGAGTCACTTCTGGTGTAGCGTTGTGTGGGGCACGTGCAGATTGCGGGTGCACTCGGGGCCGAGAGGGCGCATCGGAGCCCAAGCATTGCCCCGCAGTAGGCGCGTTGCCTTTCGCGGGAGCCACCGATGAGTTCTTGGAAGCTCTGGTGCTCTTGTTGCCTCTGAAGCGGCAGTATGCGGGGCCTGCAAGCAGAATGAAACCACCTAGCACTCCGAACACGATCAATGCCGCATTGATGCCTGCGTTGTCAGACATGACGCCCGATACCCGGGAAAGTGCCGATGTAGAGGGGGGTACGTCCGGTGGGCTTAGAGGCGGCGACCGTGGAGGAGGGAGCGCGGGAGGCGACAGCGGCGGCGTTGACGGAGGTGGGCCTACTGGAGGTGGTGGAGATGAGGGGCGCGATGGATGCGGCGGGAATGGTGGTGGCGATGGTGGTGGTGGCGGTGGTAGCGGTGGCGATGGTGGCGGTGGCGATGGTGGCGGTGGCGATGGTGGAGGTGGCGATGGTGGCGGTGGCGATGGAGGCGGTGGCGATGGAGGCGGAGGAGATGGAGGTGGTGGCGCCGGGGGCGGCGGCAAAGGTGGTGGCGGAGAAGGAGGCGGTGATACAACATGTCCAACTCTCACTCCACTCGCCTGGCTATGTCCATATCCTGCACATCCCACCCAGTCAGCTGCCACTGCGCCCAGCGGAGGTCCGAATTCAGACGAGATCAAGGCCAGGCTCAGCACACAGCTGTCGAGCAAGTTCGACGGGCGGCTCGGGTTGGGCTGTGGCTGTGGTCCGACGTACCAGCCTTGCTGCTCGATGCCACACACAGTCAGGGCAGCGTCGAAGAAGAGGAAGAGTCTGGTGTCAACTGATCCCCTGTAGATTGTTCGGCCATCAAGGGTTTCACCGGCAGCTTGGTACAACTGGTTGACGGCCGAGCCGATCTCAACACCATTGTCGTCGAGGCAGCTTGCCCCAGCGATCTGCACCATGAGCAGTGCAGGTGGATGAGGCGGCGGAGATAGGGGCGGGGACCGCGGCGGTGATCTGGGTGGAGGTGGTGTCAATGGAGGTGGTGGAGGACGCGACGGAGGTGGGGAGGCGAATGCAAGCGTCACTCCACTTGCCTGGCTATGTCCATATCCTGCACATCCCACCCAGTCAGCTGCCACGGCGCCCAGCGGAGGTCCGAATTCAGACGAGATCAAGGCCAGGCTCAGCACACAGCTGTCGAGCAAGTTCGACGGGCGGCTCGGGTTGGGCTG